>DWON01000016.1:0-59860 GCA_018251015.1 Phocides pigmalion okeechobee
CAAAAATGTACTTTTATTCGGGTTATATGTTTTTACAAGAAAACTAAACTTAAAACTGATCTTAGTTTTAAGATTTTTGTTATTGTAATTAAAATGTAAACAGTATATTCTGTCTTGTCGTTTTTGTTGTATGTTGTCTTATGTCGGTTGGGGACAGAAGAGCTGGGGATAGAAGAGCTGGTAACATTAAACAGCGCTACGCGGGCTGTGGGTCTTGGCTCACTAAAAGGCTGAACATTTTGCCCCCTAAAAAAAGAACCTCTTTTTTATATTATATTGTGTTTATTAGGTTAAGGCTTATTTATTTTTAGAATAACGCTATAAGTTTTTTTTATTATTATTATTCAAAAACATTATTATTATTTAAGCCAAAAATCAATAAATATATTACGACAATTCATAAAACCTTTTGACTATAAAGATCCACTGTTATCACACACGTATTCAAAATCAAGTTCAATTTCAAATATTTTATTTCTTTGTGAGGTATTTACATACACCTAATATAGGTGTATGTAAATACCTCATATGGCGAATTGATAAACATATCTGTTTATATATACATAAATACACTCAAACACAACACAAACACTTAAGCTTATCACACAAATATTTGTCCTAGACGAGAATCTAACACACAACCTCCGGCTTAAACAAGACAAAGAGGCCAGTCGTATATATAAGACCAATCTGTATATGTAAATTGAAAATCAATTTTAAGACATACTTTTAATTTACATACATACTTTTATTTTCAGATTCTGATTATTTACAGTTTTTTGAGCGTCATTAAACCACCACTAACTTCTAAGTCGTTAGATAAGAAGTACGAAAGAAACTTCAAAGCACAAATTCATTCGTACCAATCGTGACAACGTAATAACCATTTCTTTCCCGAAGTAACACAATGACAGAATATCAAATTAAACTCCTTACGTCCACGCGGGTACCTATAACAATTAAACCAAGCCATTACACGAATAAATGAATTATTTAACACAAAACCCATTGTTGACGACAAGGGGCAAAGAATCGATTGTCCAACAAGATGAGGTCGTGTTCTTAGCCACGCGTTCACAAATTGATCTTATTCCCATAAGCCCGCCTGAGGAAGTCGACAATGGTGAACAAAACACCTTTCTCAAACATTTCAATGACTTAATCAATACAAAAGTTGTAGTTAACATTCCCATAGTATTGTTTTTGTTAAGCGCGACGGGTGAGCCGCGAGGTGGGAATCGACATCGGGTGCTATGGGGTGCCACTCTAATTCCGTCAGCGTATTTATCGTGTGATTGCGATTTTATCGCAGAACGCTTAGGATTTTGACCCTACGTAGACAGCTATAGTAGTGTAAGCTTTAGAATTTCATTAACATCTACTGTGTATTTGTTTTTTTTAATCAATATCCATAATAATGGTTACTAGAATAACATTTCCGAAAAATATTCAATGTAGAAATATCATTTTGTTAAAGAAAAATAAAGGTAAAATTTTGTACCTCAGTTAAATTTAGTTTACAATTTGATTTTAATCGGGTTTAAAATTTTAATTTTTTAATGTATTTTTGAGGAATTTAGAAATATAAAAAAAATGAGAAAAGTAGCATCCCTAAATATAGTATAATATGATTTGCAATTTATTTTAAGTCGCTTTTTCATTTAAAATGATAATACATAGTAACAATATACAAACAGATTCACCAATTCGTAATCTGTTTACATCCTCCTTCAATAAATATCCAATTTGTTTTATCAATAACTCGACTTATAGAAAACAGCGGCCCCTCGTCCTCCCTAAAATAATCACTTTGGTACAAGATCTCTTGAAGTGCCGTCAAGTAGCACACAGTAGGGGTGCCAATTACTAGAAAATAATGTTTTATTTTGATTTTTATTTAGGGGCGGTGGTGGGACAGCCCTGAAAGGCACACCCTGTATTAAGCTCCTTTGATTGACGTCTTTAATATTTTTTATTGTTCTCAATTGACTTTTGGCATTTTGTTCTCTTCAATACACAATACACGTAAGAATAAAAATAATTTATTTTGGAATAAATCATACAGTCATAGGCACAGGCAGTGCAGAGGTGCTCTATAGTTAGTAAAAGACTATGATGATATGTATTCATCATATTCTGATGTCTGTATAACATATTTTTCAGATGTTTTTTAGGATAATATATAAATATATATATATATAATATATAATGTTATATTAGGTACCATAAGAGAAGTGAGCGTGAGTATATTTATAAACAACTAGACCAAATCTCGAAAAAGGGTTAAAATTTATATATTATTTGTCGTAGAAATTTTATACAAGTATTTATTTTAAAATTATATGATATTTATTATTAAGAGTAGGTCGTAATAAGACGTACGGTAGATGCACTATAGTTTAACCAGAGAGACGATACTAATGTTTTATAGTTCGCAATGAGCCAACTCTTAGTTTTCGGTTAGGGAGCTACCATCGTCGGTTTCTCTAAGAAACGGGACGACTATTAGGATAGTTTCTTAGAGATAAGCGTCGTTGCTAGCAACGCATCTATGTCTATGTCCGATCAGATAGGATTACATTCCTGTTTGAGGTTATACTCGTATTTGGATGTCCACAGGTTACAGCGACTCTTAACATCGGGTGGCTTGTATTCTCCTTTGCTCCACTCACATAAAAAATTATAGACGTTTAACGTTAGTCATTAACAGGCATTTTGAGCATTTATTTAAGTTATAAATAGTCTTGGACCAAGGCGGACAATTCATCGGATTTCCAAAGAGTTACGCGAATCCCTTACCAAAAATAATAGGTATTCAAAAAAGAAATGGGGTACCGAGAAATTCTGTATCAATTCCGAGCCCGCTTCGCTTGCCAGAAATGTCGGCTGCAAGTGCTACAAACACCGTTTTTCCCACACACCCCTGACATTCTTATCGTGCCAATTATATGAAGGGGTTAGCTCCTTGCGGTAGGTAGGGCAAGCGTGGCAGGACTCCTAATTAAGGAGGAATCCCGCTGTTAAGCTTGTTATTCTTGACTTCAGCTCAGCTGTTCTGGTCGCTAATGGGAATTTAGTGGTTTCAATTTAATATGCATTGTTGTTTTCCCTTTATTAAAATACTGGTAATTTGTCCCAGATTCGCACGGGTGCTCTAATAATGAAAATAAGAAATGCCCATTTCAAAAAGCTAAAAAAACAATTATTATTATTATAAAACATGTGACAGTAACTGTCAAACTGGAGGTCACATTGTTTTATTTTTTCGTTTCGTTTAATTTATAAGTTTAAGGTCTGTTAGCTGCAAAAAACCTTTCAAGATAATCAAATTAGTATTTAATATTTAAGCTATATTTTCATGACCAACATAAAACATATATTTTTTATGTTTGGTGAAGATTTTCTTAGATTAGGATCACACTAGAAGTCCTTAAAATCAGTTCACAGATTAAACAATAATCTGTTAAAATACATGTAAGAAAATATTCCGACGAGCTGAGCTTGAATTTATTTCATGTGGGACGTGGTAGTCCATGGGCTGCAGAATCAATTTAACTTCAGATGCCTACACGCTCGTGTAACGGCTTGATGATTTTGTCGGTACTAAATTCATATAACTAAATGCTTGTAAACAAAACATTCCTATTAAATGCGCAATTAAATTTACTAGCATTTGAATAACATCAGAAGCAATCTGAGATAATATTCAATTCGTTGGTACCCGCCGGGGGACGGTATCGCGACCAATCTTACCCATAACGTTCATTACCGTCCGACGTACATTGAGGAATTTGTACTAACAAATCTGTTATTTGTACAGGGAAACGGGAAATGAATTCGTTATTGAAATAATGACGCGGCCGGTGTATTGTTATCCCTGAATGCGTCTGATTTCGATCAATTTATTATTGTTTGATGCAATAATTGCTCGGTTGGACGAAAATTCGCTAGCAATTTCTCTGCAATTCCATTGTGGTGGAACATTAAATGACTTTTCAAATTATCGGTTTTCCGAATTATTTTTATGATACGTTTACAGACGAGATTTTTTTGTTGTTTGTTTTTGTAAATTGGTTTTTGGTGTCGTAAATAGTGAAAATCTGAAGTGTTTGTTTTATTGTCAGTTTTATTTATGAAAGTATATCTGAGTAAATACATTGGAGCGCAATTTTACCTATACTTAGTATAAAACACAGTCGCTTTCCGTATGCTTAGATCTTTAAAACTAGGCACTGGATTTTAATGCACTTTTCATTAATAAATAGAGCGATTTAGACGGAACGTTCATATGAAATACATGCATATCAAAGTAGAGAAAAGCAGACAATTTTAAAGATATGTAATGTGTAGTAAATGTGTCTGTGCGAATTCAAGACGGATTGTTACTTACTAATATAGTTATGAATTATTCTACGTATTTTATTACGTTAAAAACTTTTGTATTCGGATTTTTTTATTTCTTTATAAGATCGTATCATAAATATTGATTTTACCCATTATAAAAAAAACAATTAATTACGCACTTTATTTTTCCCATTCGCAACTGGCTGTAAGCTGTTCTATGATCCGTAGTTGTGTCAAAAATGGCATACTATATACTACGCTGCTGAAATAAGTTTTTTAAGTTAAAGAAGTATGGTTGTCAGCTACATTTACAAATACTTCACCCATCTTAGTTTTTAGAAGTAGAAATGCAACTACGTACAAAATTAAGTAGGATTTCAGTCCTGTTAGAGGTCAGTGGGCTGCATCGACCATTTAACATCAGGTGGCTATACGTTTGCTTGATACTTTTCTAACAATAAAAGTCTACAAGACGAAACGTTGCAAAATCTTCCAATTGTCTGAAAACAAAAGTTCATCAACCTTTTACTCCCACTCAGTGACGTAAGCACGCGCCCTATTCTCAAATCTGCCCGCCCGAGGCGAAAACGATTACAGAACGCCACTGGCGACCTGGTAGGACCCTTGACGATAATAACTTGCTAATAGTTCTCGACAATGCCTAAGTAAACAAGTACTTCGACAGATGACATCCCGGTCGACTATTCGATACTGTTTATTTGAGGGTTGACGCGTTTTGTTTGGGCGATAAAATCTATCATCGTGATGCGGCAGTTTTGTAACGGTTTTTAAGTTTTTTTATGCAGCGATTTCCAAAAGAAAAATATATACTGCTTGTATAGATGGCAAACGATGTGTTTAGAAGTTGGATGGGTGATTATTAGTGACAAATTTTACGCCAGCTTTCGAGAGCACGTTAAGCATCGTCCCGATAGTTATCGACGAATGGCCATCGTTAAGTCTTGTCGATGACTTATGGGTGATATGAAATGATCCGACAGGTGGCTACTAGTCTGCATTTTCATCGATACAATGGTGCAGGGTAATGGAAAATGCACCAGGCTTATCTCAGCTTTGTTTTAAGAGAGAGAGAGATAATTTTGCCATTTTTTAATATTAGAAAATTAGCAATCGAGCCTCTTAAAGTTGAATGATTGATGCAGCCTACGTATATTAACCTCAAACGAGAGTGAAGTCCTTTCTGTGCTCGTATGGAGATGCGTTGATACTCTTAAATGAGTGAAAAATAATGCAAGTAAATACAAACTCTATTAACCAAGCTAAGCTGGGGAGGGTCACTACTTTTTTTATTATTTCCATTCTTTGACGTGTGCCTAGTACATATGCCATCTATCGCCCAGTATAGTGTTAGTGTAAAGATGCGTCCACATTCCCTTATCGAGGAGAATTCAACACGAAACATATCGACCGTCATCTATCGACATTCGCCAAACTGGCAGTTCGACACATGTCGACGGCAACAATGCCTTGGAGCACATCCTCCTATCTACCACTTAATCTTTCCACCAAACAACGGAAAGTGACACCTTATTTTGTACGCTACAAAGCTCATTTTTCCTTAACAAGTACGTTGTGACATGCAGCTATAAGTTTGTAGAGACAAAATGTGTTTGTATAGGTACTTGCATGGGATAGTTTTGGAGATTATATTCGTAATTGTGCTCTAATACCACTCAAGTACGCAAAGCTGTTCCTATGATTTCAATGGGCAATGCAATGTGTTTATAATTCAGTTGTTCTGTCAATATTTTTTTGTTAACCATACTTATCGTATACATATTTTTATATACATTTATCTTAAAGTCAGTGTACATTTTTATTAACTTTAAATATATTTTTAATTAAAATTGTGTCCTAAGATCTAATAGTGTATATTCATTAAAATACGTGCTTATTACAAAAATATATTATATTTACTCTGTCTCTTTTCTTTATTTTGTCTGCATATTTTTTACCTAAAATTGACAAAAATATTTACGACTTACAAATGACACCTTTTATTAAGTATATATTCACAAAAATCGAATGTTCCTAAAATAATAGTAGAAGACTTCAGAAGATATCTGGAGACAGATAAGATCTCTTAATATGTCTTATTGTGGACATCGCAAGGGCGCATATTTAACTAACTAAATTATTTCTATCAATATTAGGTATAATATATTAAAGGTAATTCCAAAAAATACACTCAAATAAGTATTCGATTACTTATTTCAATAATTTAAGTTTTTTATATGTTTATCATTTTTTTGTTTTATTATAATCGTATATTACATGTCACGACACCGAGACACAACATTACACATGTATTATAAATCCTTACTATTATATAAAAGTGAAATGTTATCCCTTTGTTTATTTCTTTGTTTTAACAAAAACGATTCATTTAATGTAAATCCAATTTTATACACAGACTGCCTTTACCTTGTCGTGTTATAGACTTATTATCGTATATATACGTCATATTGTCTGATACTTAAACTAATAAATGACAAAAGATAATCATAATTCAGTTATCTATGTATTCAATACTTTATAATTATGTATTGCTATACTATATATAGTAGGCATGTAAGCTTATCATAGACATAGGTCAACGCTAGTATACTTAAAATTACATGAAAGAAATAATTTAATCGCCAAAGTAATACAACAGCACTTAAAAACCAATATTAAAAAAAGTAAAATAAAAAAAAGATACACATATATGTATTTTAATATCGATTTTCCAAATTTGAAACACTTTCAAACATCCAATTACGCTTTCATCCACTTCCACAATCCAAACTAAGTTCAGCTTTGCACGCAGATATTACGAGACGGGGTCGATCAAGCCGCGCGCTATCGGGGGGTCTAAGCCCCGCGTGGCAACCACTCCGGTCGTCCAGAAGATAGCGGACTACAAGCGGGAGTGCCCTTCAATCTTCGCCTGGGAGATCAGGGATCGTCTCCTCAGCGAGAATGTGTGCAATAACGATAATATTCCAAGCGTGAGTACCATTTTGTCTTTTTTTTATTCGTTGGCCAGTTTGCGAACACATTTTATTTTTAGCATGGGACGAAGATGTTTTATCGTCCATTATAAACAAATAGTGTTACTTAATATTTTATTTATTTTACTAAACAATTAATGTCCTTTTGTTAAACAAGTTAAACATATTACCACCTTGCAAATTAGAATAAATTAGATTTTTTTATTCAATTTTGTTTAAATTTCAGGCGGTTGATTGCATTTCTTTAGTCTTATTAGCGGAATACTTGAGATTTAGTCATTCGGTTAAATTGATCATAGAGCTACCGTTAGCTCGACCGTTAGTGTACTACCGCCACGTTCATAATTCTTTATGAAGCATTTCTTTTTCGGTTTGTGTAGTAGTAGTAGTAGTAGTAGTAGTAGTAGTAGTAGTAGTAGTAGTAGTAGTAGTAGTAGTAGTAGTAGTAGTAGTAATAGTAGTAGTAGTAGTAGTTGTTGTTGTTGTTGTTGTTGTTGTTGTCAGATGCACTTATGAGTGAAGTGACAACTTAACTTAGGCTTCACGAAGCAAGGCAAAATTGTACGACGTATAGAATTTTGGTCGTGTTTGAGGTATGAAATAGTTGTCTATGGGCTGCAGCGACCGCACGCTTGTTAGTAAAAAAAAATCCAAAGTTCTATGTCCTTCTACTGGACAAGAATATCTGTACATGGCAACAGAAGACGTGTCAAATATTTGTACTAACTGACGTTGCAGATAGGATTTAAGTCCTCTAGGAATTTCATTATAGTTGTACATAGATATCAGCTACCACTTACCATGAGGTGTTTACACGCTGGTTTGCTGTTCTGCAAACAAAATAAATTTAAAAAAATTATGATATTTATATTTTTATTACAATGATGAAAATCTTAAGTAATTACAATAACAGCCTAACCTAAACACTCTAATGTGAGTCCGTGGCCATGCGACATGGTTCAAAGAACGCTAGCCGCATTCCCGCGTTGAATAGCAACCGCAATTCTCTGTAACAGCTATGAACTAGCCCTCATGTCAGCGGCGGCGTCGATCAAATGTTGTTTGAAATATTTTACTTATTTATTTACTAAAAAAATAAGTATTAAATATTTAAAGTATGTAAAATGTCAATACGAAGGCCACATGCTTCATAAAACCTTGTCAAAAACTGCTTAGCAAATGTGTTAATTAATTATTTATCGAAATATGACTAACATATCTGTTTGGCTATTTTGTATACATTAAACTAATATATAATAGCCCGTCTGGTGTATTAATTTTATACAAATAAATTAAATTGAACTGTCTGTCCACTGTTTTAAAATAATTGTTATTATTTGATTTTGAAGCTAGTTTCCATTTATTTTTTGGCTGTCTGCTTGTATGGGCTCTACTTGGGAATAGCTGGACCGATATTGATAGGGCTTTCACAGATATCGTTCTCTACCCTCTGTAGGTTCTCTATCTGTAGGTGGAATATTAGGTAATTCGAGTCACTGAAACCACCTTTAGCTCGCTGTAAGGCTTAACAACTGCTATGTAACATGTCATTATAAATGGTACTGGAATGAAATTTTTCAGCATTGGTCACCCATCCAACTTCTGACAACGTTCTATAGTGCTTCACTAGCGAATGTTCTATGTTTTAATAGTTGAACATTTATATATATATATTTAATAAATCTAAGAATCCTTTATTCAACTTTAAAGTGTAAGCTGGATATTTTTAATACGTATAACTTATACAAGCTTTTATAAAATCTAAGAATCCTTCATAAACTGATATTTAGCGGGGTATTATTTACATGAGCGGAGCCGCGGACCAAACCTAGTATGATTGTAAGTTCGCGCAAAATTCCGTATAATTGTAAGTACTTGTGATTTATACGTTAACTTACTCACCTTGAGCCGTCAACCAATAATACAAGAAAAGATCATACGTTACGTTGTCCGTGTCAAAACATTCAAACATTTTAATTAGGAATGCAGTCCGCTCGCCTATTGTGCCGCCTATCAAAATAAGCCGGGCCAAATCCAGGGATTCTGTCCTTTAATCCAATTTTGCGACATTAAAAATTTTATTCCACCGGACCATATGTTGGGCCCCATTGTCCATCCGACCTTTAGAAGGGCCTATTCACAGGATACGGCCATTCTGCGAATTATATTATAGACGAACTTATGAAATTCGTTTGAGCTCTGTTGCATTATTAGCCCATTGTCGTCCATACAAATAGGCCTTTATAGAGTTTGGAGTTCATAAATTCCCGTTCTCGAGGATTTGGCCCTACAGATAAATTGCTTCGCTAATAAACTGTCAGCTTTGTATCGATGTAAAAATGAGATACTTCGCCGTACGGATTATAGATGGTTTTAGAATTTTATAGATTGTTATTTTTTATGTAACTACTATCTTATCAAAATTTATTATAATTAAAGCCTAACCTAGAGATTCTAAAGTGAGTGCGTGCCTTCGCATTCGTTGAATTGCGATCGCATTTCTTTACGCGGTATATGAACCAGCCCTCTTGTCACATGAGTCTATAGCACCCACGACAATGGAATTCCCAGTCCAAGGCTATGAGTGTTGATATAGAATAGAAATTTCTATATTAGAATTACCTTATCTAAAAGATTAACAAATTCTAGCTTCGAATCTCTTCAACTTCAATTTAAAATTTTAATTTTTCCAAATTGTTTGCTTACTTTAATTCACAAAATTCTTAACGGAACTTTTACAACTGTTTCTACATTTGTAACGTTATTTTTTTTAGATTTTATTAAAAAATAAAACACAAACGTGTTGAAACTGGACAGACATTTTCATTTATCTGTATCGATTATTTCCTGATACCTTACAGCGATCCTTTATCTTAACAAAATAGCGGACAAAGGACATTAATTAATTAACTTAAATAAACGACTGCGGCCGTTATTAAAGAGATTAATGGGATGACAAAAATATCGCTGTGAAAAATATCATACTCTCCACATTAAATAAAGCCGTGTTCAAAGTGACACGATCGGTAATCGAGGCGGACGTATCTGAGGACCATCTGCTTGCATAAAAAAGGTTGAAAGGCGAATATTGTAATTTTTTCACCATTCAACGAGCCAATTTTTCTGTTAATCATGTCAAAACTGGGGAGGAATTGTTGGATGTTGTTCCGTTCGATAATGTAAACACTCGGCGACACAATGAATTCAGCCGCTTTGTTATTTGGTTTTGAGATGTATCTTCGATTGTGAATGGAGTTCTACGTTAAGTGGTTCGAATGTCGAGCTGTAGAGGCAATGATTTGTTTCGTGTTCTAAGTGAAAAACGTATTATTACACTCACTGTATGTGATTTGTTTTGTTAGATTTTATGCTTGACACAACATTTTTTTTAACAATAAAAGTATTTTTTATATTTAATTGCTTATTGGTAAAAGTCTGGCCTCTCACACTTGGGTAATGGGTTCAAATCCCTGGCATTCAATTTGATATTTCCAAGTTACATGTTAGTATACATTAATTTGACTTGCTATGATGATGAAGGAAAATATCGTTACGAAACCTGCTTGCCAGAAGGTTGTTCATAAAATTCTTAAAGGTGATGTCTACCAACTTGCAATTACCAAACGTAAACTAAACCTTCTCATTCTAGGAAGATACGTACTCAGCAGTGGAACAATAATTAATTTATTGATATTGATGATGAGCACAGGTACTGTCTAAAAATAAAAATATAATAAAAAAGATAAACAAAGCCATCAACAACAAACAAAATCTTTTTAACTTCTTTTTCTTTTATTTTTTATCTTTTCGGGTTTATTACACATTTTAATTCTGTTACTGGTTCATTTAAGATAATTTTTTTTTTTTAATTTTTTTTTTCTTTTTTTTATTATATTTATACGTTTTAACTCTGTTTCTGTTATTTTAGACCTTTCTTTAGATTTATTCAAAAAGTAACTTTAGCACTGTTTTTGGTTTACTATCTATCTTTCATTAAATTATTTTTCAAAAAGTGACTGATTCTCCTAGGCATTCACGATGTTAATTTTACGAACGTTACAAATTAATTATGGTGATATTATTCGGTTTGAAATCATAATTTATGTATAACTCTATAAGTAGGTATATTTATTTATTTTCAGTATATGGAAGTTTATAATTAGTTATATTTTTATCTCAAGTACTTTCATTCTCATGAAAAGCACGTACTTTATATAATTTTTAAAAATTCATATTTTTATCTAAATACAAGCTTGTAAGCTTGGGCGAGTGATAATTATTACTCATTTTCATTAATTTTCGTTTTACGATGGGAGAATTATATTTCGACCGGGGAGGTACCACCGCCGCCCTCATAATCCGCCGTAAAGCATTACTTGTGTTTTGGTTGGAAAGGTGCGGTTGCCGGCTAGACTTTTAATTAATAATAAAATTTTAGCTTTGAGTAAGACCTTTTAACTGCTCCGTAAAGCTCTATTTAACAAGTGTTCCGGATATGGTCCAAAAAGCTCATTTTATCCACGTGCGGAGTTACATGAAATTTGGGTATAATTTTAGAAAGATGTTATCAGTTAATTAAAATAAATAACGTATCTACGTAAAGACGAATTTTTGGGCAGACTTAATTAACTCTACATCGCAGTACAATAGAAAAGGAAAGTACTTAATACCATTAATCTGTTAAAAGTATTTATTTTAATAATCATTTTCATAAAGCTCCTTCTATATATTTTACTATGGAGTAATTATAATTGACAAGATTATAGAGAGTTGCTTTCGTACGAATTGTAACTAAAATTTTGGATAATTACCAATAGATAGAAATTTAAAAAAATGCCATCAAATCCATGTTACGAGTAGGTCCTCTGTGTAAACGTTAAATTATTATCGCTGTTGATTTAAATGTTAATGCTGTTGATTTTTGGTAGGGTTTTATTTATTTTTTCTATGGACTTGTTTTGACTATGAGTTTACGAGTAATTATTATTAATCACCAAATAAAAAAACTTTTTTTTTAACAATAAGAACTGATTATAATAGATCTATAGGCATTTTAACGCCTATACTGACAGAAGAATATTCAACAAAGGAAGATGAATTAAAAAAAAAAAAACCAAAAATGCTACCGGCATATAATAAAAAATAAACTAAACAGGATTTTTTTATACGAAATTGATTTTAATGAAGTAAATAATGGTATATAGGGAAGATTCTCTTAATCTACCATAATTGCTATAAGCAGGTATGTGGACTTATAGAATAAATAAATAGGTGGTTTATTTGTTAGTGCTTTGTAGGTGTATCTATAATATTATAAAGGGTATCTACTCTTAAATATTAAGCAAAATGTTTGACAAAGTAGATATCTTCCAACCGAGATATTTTTATATCGGAGAGACCGATATTATTTACTCTCGACATAAATCATAGCCACATTCAATATTAAAGTCAGACGCAAATGACAAAGCGGCCCACGCCCAACTGATCACAACACACCTATACCTTCCACCCTCTAACAAGAGGACGCAAAATTGAAATACCGAAAACCCCTAGAAGATTCGGCGCCAAAGGGGCTATTTTTATGACTGTCGTATCGTACTCGGCCCACTGGGCAAATAGGTGAAAGGCACGGCGGATGCATTTACACGTGTGTTAGAAAGGGATAGGTATTTATCCAACGTTGCGTCGTCTAGTCATAACGGTCGAATGGGCGTGATGTTTCTTACCAACTGAAAGCGGACAAAAATACGTGGAACAATCGATTGCGGCTCACTTGGACAAGAGCGTAAGTGCAACGCGTTTTGCTCATTTTGCGATTTGTGTTGTCTCACGCTCGTCATTTGTGCACAAGTTTGATTTCGGTTTCAATTCATTTCAGTTTCATTTCAAACAAACTGTACAAAATAGAATTTATTAATAGAATACAAATACACGAAAATTTTATTAGTTAAATGTCTGACTACTGTCAGACCTTTTTTTAATTTTGTTAAATGTAGGTAGTGCTTGTATCATACACTAACTTGTATCCACAAGTCTGCTCGCATAGTAGTCGACATAGCAATATTTTCATATAACATTTAAATCTCTATTTTGCACCCTAAAGGGGGATTTTTTTTAAATAAATTCTCAACCAGCTTTTTGTCCCTTTAAAGATGTTTTTGCCAATTTTTGTTCTTAATGTTCACTTACGCTATATAAGGAAAATTTCTGCGAAAGTTCAGTATCTTAAGTTTAGCCGTTTAAGCTCTCTCTCTCTTTGAGATCTGGGTCTGTTACGTTAATCTTTTTATATACAAATAATATTATAGTTTCAGTGTCTTATTTGAAAATAAAACAATATTAAATTAAAATTCACATTAAAAATGTGGAATAAAAATAAATTAGTCGTTAATAAAATAATCAAACACGTTCTGAAACAGAAAGACGTTTAACGTGTCGGTTAAATCAACTTCTACAAATTTAACAAACATTAAACTATTTAGTTAATGTAACTTAAGTAAGTAGGATTTAATTTAAGGCAGTATTTTACCTAAATATAAATCTAGGTTTTTTTATATAGCGGAAGTGAGCGCTTAGAACAAAATTAAATATACCTCTAAGGGCTTTAAATAGATAATAATAAGATATTTACTTATAGATATATGATATTTTTTTTGAAAAATATTATTATTTCGATCTTTGTATATAATATATAATTTTTATTTATTTTTCAATGTGTAATTTGTATTTTTTTAAACACGCATAGCACATCTATGGAGTATCTGCTTCTTCTTTTTCTTCGCGACGCATTTTCCGAAGCAGTTAACTATTTTGACGTTCAAAAATACGTCTGTAAAGATCAACTTCGATACCACTTGACTTTGACTTTAAATTTTGACGGTTTTGACGTAAACAAAAATAGCACGTACGTCTTTTTACACTCACTCCGTTAACGCAGCGTTTTACGCGTGAATGCACAAACATTTGTCGTCACTCTCACACTTATGGGTTTGAAGATCTGCATGTTGCCTCTCTTGTCGCACAGATTAACGTCAACTGCTTATGGCATAGGAATTGATGGCAAGTCCGGCGATGTAATGGAAATTTACGGGAATTTCTATTGTACAACTGTTATTTGCTAGAGAGGCTTTGATGACTAGTGTTAAACGAATTTATAGCAAAACGTTTTTGAAAAATATTGCTTAAAACGGTTAAGTATTTTACGTGGAATTATTTTTAATCATTGTTAAGTCATATGATAATGATCACATAATTTTTATCATGGCTTAGTTACATATAGTGATAATACAGTTTGTAAGTTCAGAGGCTCATACATGATGTATAAAATTAGAAATATGTAATAGAATAGAGTTTTTCGCCATAAAGAATTACAAAAAAATGATCAAATATGATTTAGGAACGTTAGTAGGAAGGAATGATAGTAGGAACAGTAATATTTTGTAACGCGCTTCTTCTGTTTCTATGATAAAAACAATGGTCTGAATACCGAACAGACGTAAAACGTACAATTAAATAAAACCGGAGATTAAATATGGAGAAAATATCAAAACTATTCGTACGCACAATCAATACATTTTCATCATTATTTTCATTGTATTTAATAGTAGGTACATAGATAAAAATCTAACAAATTATTATAGATTAGAAAGTGGTCACCTGGAGGAACCAAGACGGCATAACAGCGTCATGCCGATTTTACGTCACGCTGTACGAGTAGATAGAAATTACATTTTAATTAAATAAACATATTATGCATTTGTATGTATAGTTATATTATTTATTATGTATTTCGTATTTACAATGTATATATCTGTGTTAAATTTAAAAAGTTGCAGTTAAAATTATTCAATATTCAAAATTCATTAAAAATTTAAGATGTTTACACTAACGCCGGAAGGTTAACGACCTTATTTAGTTCTAATTAGAAAAACAAAACGTTAACCGGTCGCCAATTGTGCAAAAAATTTGTGCGTGTGAATGCGTTCATGCAACAGACCACATTTGGGACGCCTAATTCTGTAACACGGCCCTTGGTTCAGTACTTAATTAGATTTATTTTGGAACTGTGACCTAACTTGTTTTTTTTTATTTGAGAAGAGTAGATCACCTGACGTTAAGTAGTCGCAGCCCATAGACATCCACGTACAACCATAAACACGACCGAAATCCTATCTGAGCTCGAACGTAGATACGTTGCTACTCCTGAGGACTAAGATAGTCGCCTGGCTGCAAAGTATAGCCGACAACCGCACCTCCCAACCGAAACACAATGCTTTACGGCGGATTATGAGGGCGGCGGTAGTACCACACCGGTCGAACTATAATTCTCCTGCCTTTGTTACCTTTTCCACAATGTTAAGTCGCGTTCGTACACGTCACCTGATGTTAAATAGCCACAGGAGCCCACAGGCGATGGTTCAGTACTTAATTAGATTTATTTTAGAACCGTGATCGATAAACATTTTTTTTATGTGAGACTAGCAAACGACCATGCTGGCACGATGTTAAGTGATTACGTGACACAGGGCGCCCGATGTAACGTAGTCGTAGTAATTAGGACTTACATCTTATCTGAGCTCGTACGTAGATGCCGTTATAGCCGCAACTTTGTAACTGAAAGAATTGCTTCACAATGAATTTTGAGGACAATGGAGGTACCTCCTCTGTCGATCTGTACAAGTTCTTCCTTGTGTTAGCTTATCTTGTGGTAAGATTTTGACCTCTCAAATAGGCTAAGTACTTGTAAAATTATTTTAACGATTTATCCTTAGGTTCTTCAATCAATCATTCCGTCGTATCTATAGTTAGGACTATAGAAACAAATATTTTTTATAATATTTACATGACCCCCGTTGCGGAGATTTCATTCCTCAATTCCCCTGGAAGACACCAGAGTTTTAACAACAGAACGTTTTTTTTTAAATAGGTAGACGGGATATTTGCGACTCTGCTTTTTATTAACTTATATATCGTCACAAAAGTGATATGTAAATTTAAACAGGTATAACAATACGTCAATTATTTCAACATTTATATTTTGCCGCAATATTTACAAGAAAACGTGCAATCTTACAAAAAAACGTATTAAAATTTTAACAGCAGCACATTTTGGAGACACCCAATTTTAATTTAGTAGTCGTATCGGGCGAACGCACACTGGTCCACGTAACTCTACACCGCCAAAATGCTACCGGCAAGCATTTCGGGGGCTTCATGTCACGTGTATTATGTAGCCCTATGTAGCCAGGTTTCGTTTTCGATGACACGCAAAAGTCTGTAACTGGAGATTATTTTAAGTGAGTTAAAAAGTTTCGGTTTTTTTCCCGTAAGCCCAGGGTTGCCAGATGATTTGTACTAATTACCTACGTGCCTAATAATGTCAATTTACTATCATCGACCCAACTGTCCAATGCTGAGCGGGCTAAATCAGTATCTTACACAATTATTGCCAAATAAATACTCGACGAAACCAAATAAATGCTGTTTAATACATCTAAAAACATAGACAATTATTAAATTTGAAAGAAGTCATGGTATTTCGCTAGCAATTCGTTAATGGATATTTAAAAAATAAAATTTTCTTTAAAAAGGAGATGTTAGAAAAGGGGGGTTTATCTTTTATTTACTATCTGGCAACCCTACGTAAGGCAGAGTTGACGTTGTGTCAGCGCGAATTCTCGCGTGAAATGTCCGTTGGTTGAGCAACCTACAAGGTTTAGTAACCGGTATAAGCTTCTCTCTGTCTACCAATCTGCGCTTTCCCAGCGTGGTGGACCATGGCCCAACCCTAATCATGCTAAGAGGAAACCCGTGCCTAGCAGTTGGATGTAAGTGGGTTGATGATGCCGTTGACGACAAAATTCTTTAATAATTTACGCTAAAGGAACATCTTAACTATCTATAACTATATCTTATATCTAACTATCTATAAATAAAGTTTAACTAAATGTCATCTTAACTATCTATAAAAATATGATAGTCTATTGGTAAAATCCTAGTATCACGCGATAATCCTGGGTTCGAATTCCTGGCACGTACATTTGCTTTTTCCGTTATAAACGTATTGAAAATAATTATTATTACTGTTAACGATTCTTAAAGTTTGTAAAGTCTACCAATCTGCACATGACCAGCTTTAGACTATGGTCTAACACTTTCATTTTAAGAAGAGATCCATGCAATGTGAGATAGTAATTAAGACGATAAATCCAAATATCATGAAGTTGAATTCGTCTTTGGTGTGGTAATAAGGCTATATTATTTTTGTACATTAAATTAGTTCTCAGGAAGACGCTTGAAATGATTCGTTATACGAGAATCCTTCCTCATGATTTAAAAAAGATCATATAACAATAGCTAAGACCTAAATATATGACCTATTTTTTTTTCAAATCCGATCTCAAGTAACAGAGATAAAGCGGTTCACATTCTAAGAAGAGAATGACACCAACTTTATAAAATTACTTTAGATAGCAAGCCTTAAAATTTAATCATATAAATGGAGACCATTGATTCACTAAAATATACCAGTCAACCATTGACGTCCAATGTAACGGACCACGCACAATTAATCATAATTAACCAGGCTCAACATTTTACAACGAAGAAAACAAATCGCTGCATTTCAAACTGTAATCACCAAATAAACCGAAACATTTGGACATTTAATTTGAATGGGTATTTATGCAAAGTGCTCGATCAACATTGCAATATTTCAATTTTGTGTAGGTAATTAGGTATTTACGTTGCGTTTATTGTTCCCAGTTAAATAAAGTCGTGATTGTTTCAACCGATTTATGGTCATGTGTGAACAAATATGGTTACGTTTTTCATATTTTATCAATAGTTGAATCTTAAGTGACTTTACACATATTTTAATTGAAACCGACAGGTGGAGCTTTATTGTCTCGTGTGAAAGTAGCAGCAATTCTAGGTTATGCAGGATTTCCACGCACAACAAAACCCTCGATAGCCTTCAAGCACAGACCTTTTAGAACACTAGGATATCGAAACGAGCACAACTGATGTCTAGCACAACGTCTCAATCGGGCATATAAGGGAAGCTTCATCGGCTCCGACACCGTTCTTTTTTTTTTGAGAAGAGTAGCAAACGAGCATGCAAACCACCTCATGTTAAGTAGTTGTAGCTCATAGACATCCACGACAACCACAAATACGACATACTCGTAAATCATATCTGAACTGGAACGTAGATGCGTCTACTCCTGAGGACTAAGATAATCGCCTCGCTTCAAAGTGCAGGTGCAGTTGCCGGCTACAACTGCACCTCTCCAACCGAAACACAGGTAAAGCTTTACGACGAGTTATGAGGCCCGCGGTGGTACCTCCCCGTCGAACTATAGTTCTTCCACCTTTAAAATGATGGTCTGTGCCTAAGTTGGTCTCACATCAACCACAGGGACGATTTCCACAGGCAAAGATTTCCTGGTCGTTATATTTCTACCTGTACACCATTGATACATCATGTACAACAATTTTACATGAATTAACACTTGAAATTCTTGAAAAAATAAATGCAGTGTTCCTTTTATTAGCGTATAAGCGTCGGGAAGTCCATGGATTAATGTTTCCTACAGGAATCGTCCCTCCGTCACGCAGAGTGACTCTAATTTATTCGGTACGATGCGGCGCGCTATCAAACGTATTTGTAATTATGGGGCGTTGGAAGATGATATTGCTATTAACATTTAACATATCATTTGCTAATATTTTGTAACCATTAACGGATCCAAAATATTATTATAAATTTTGTTTTCATTAAAAAATACTTATAACTATATAAACTAAATAAGAAAGTTGTATTACATAAAAACAATACAAAAGTTATCACATAAAATCATTACTGTAATAAATTGCATGCATGTCATGCATTATTGGGTTTGTGTAGGGTACCCAAAATGTAATGTAGATTTATTTTACAATTACCATGTGCTATAAAATATTGGCACGTGCTGATTGGAGATTATTTTTTTATTACTGAAATCAAAACATATATACTCGTAAAAGACTAAATTGGTTGACAAAAAACTGCCTTAACAGTGCCACCAATCGGGTACAAATATAGGTAAAATTATCATTAAAAAACAAAACGAGAAATGCCTTACAACAAGAGTACGAACCCACACCGTAATAGTATATATTAAGATTTTCCAAAGAAAATAATTATACGTAGGTGATTAAAAAAAAAATTAACAATGACTTTAATCTGATTTGTTTGTTTTGTACTACCAAAATTTGTATTAAAAAAAAGTAAAAAAAAAAATTCTTAAATTATCTAAGAAGATTGTTAACTGATAGTCGTAAAATTACTTACATTTGTATCATCGAAACGATTTAACAGTCATAATGAACCCTGATGGCCCGATGAACTATCCAATCTCGGCGTCCTAAGAGAATTGCAAAAAACCACCCCTAACCAAACCGCACCCCAAAGCAACCGCTTTTCATCGGGGAATCAAACGTGGGTCTCCGCGGGTTAAGCGCGTACGTTAAAATGTTTATAGATAATACCAATGTAGGTAATAGTAATTCTAATTCCGAGGGCCCGACCCTTACGAACACCCCCTGGATCTGACGGAATTTGTATTCAACATAATGGCTTTTGTCCGGATATCTTGTATCTAGGCATCGGTATTGATGTTGAAGGGCCACGGAAAACTGTATAGAACTCCCACTAATAGTTAAGGGATTTTCTTTGAAGCGTCTTTATTATAATTTGTCGGTTTTTTGCTTTCGATTTGCGTAATTGTTAGGCTTAAAGAAAACTGACGTTAAATATAAGAGTTATTTGTAACAAGTCCGGTTTTATAACATCATTAAAACTTGATCAAATAAATACTTTATTTTTGTGTCATCAGGTTTAATCAGTATTTAGAAATAATTTAATATACTTACTAATAGATGCATTAACGTATGATTTTTTCATTTTTATAGTAAAACTATTACTGCTCCGTTCTTTTACCGGCTTTTAGCAAATGAAAGATATGTTATTGACATAACTTAAACTCGACATCGTAACATCGACAGCGTTACCTATCGGGTTTAAGACAATTGTATCTTTTGAAGTTGGATTCAGAGATCGGTGTGTACGAACATAGTGACATGTGATTTTTATATATTAAAATTATATCGTGTCAAATATATATATATTTTGATAAATTAGAAATAGTAAAATAAAATTCTCTTTGTAATTTACATAACAGCTTACACAAGAATATTTTTTCGAAAATTCCGTATCTTATTTGGCAATTTGGATTACAGATAACAGTACAAACGACTCAATTTTCCGGTCAAATGGCCCTTTTGTTTTAAGTTATGTAAGACCACCAGGACAGGGGGATCTCTAACACTATCGTTGCTAGATGATCTATCGCCTTGTCTGTAGGTAATGAGGTGCGCGCGCACATCCCAAGTGACACCTGTCAACTGTCAGAGTGACGCAAGAACGCCCGCGCGCGACATGATCTACGAGCAGGGTTGGGCTTATTCCGAATCGGAAAAAAATATGGATTTTAAATTTGTCTATGGTTTTTACAATTTTCAAATTGAAATATTTTTATTCGTAGAATGCATGTGATTATTATTTTAGTGACTCATAGATTTAGAGATAGTTTGCTCTACAATGTGTTAATATAATTAATTGATGTTTTAGTGCATAAATATATGCCATATACAATAACTTTTAATTATAATACCATGTTCAAGCCACTCCATTATCCACCTTAAATAATCGGGTATATTTTTAATATTTGTACGCACTCTTTTACTAGGGTTTTTATAATATTATTATGATATAAAATTATACATATTCCCATACTTATACCGGCTAAATTAGTGAACCTGGTATATAGCAACATCAGATTTTTCAATCTTTTAAAATTATATGAAAGTTCACTACGTTTTTTTTGTTTAAATGTTTTAAAGCGGATTGTTAAGAGACGCAACAGACACAGAAAAACATAAAACACATATAGTTTGAAATAATCTGAAAAAAAAAATAGTTCGTATATTTTTTGTTACTTCTCAAAAACTGCAAAAACTTATTAGATAAAAAAATCTTTCATTATAAATTAAACTTCTTGATTAATACGTGTTTACTAAATGTAAGAACCCTACGAGTTAGGGCTGCTCCCCGCGTCCCGCGAAACTTGATAGCTGCCGACCAAGCTATCGTTGTAATTTTATAATTTTCTTCTCTCTGCCTTCATTTACATGGCCTGAGAAAATTACTACTCTAGTTTCTGCATAGTCTGTCAGTGTGTCTGTAAAAGTTTGCATCTAATCATAAATATATACAAGAAGGGTTAATTTGTCTTTGCCTGCAAATAATAAGCTTAAATGCAAACTATAAACTGCAAAACACTATAAAATTAGTAAAATAATGCTTAAAAGAGCTAAAACTGTTACACGTAACAATATCGAAGTACCTTATAAATACTGTATCTATTGTTGTTTAATAATGTGGTATAGTGACGCGTCGCCACGCCAACGAACGGTCCGATTTGCTGAATTAGATGTTTTACATCAAAAATATACTATTTTCTTTTCAATCATTATTACTTAATATATGAGGCATACTTTGAACGATCTATTGGTGATAGCACTAATGACGTGGAACATAACGTATCGATCAATTACCCACGCAATACTTAATTATTCAAAAGAAATGATAAGTTTTAACGGACTCCAAACTCATTTTCGTAAACTATTTCGCATAATCCAATCGTTGAGAGCGTTATATTTTTTAAAATCTCGTTTTAAGCCCCATCCACACGCGGCCCCGAGCTGACGAAGTTTGGACCCTTCACACACTTGGATGGTCACTGATTCGGGTGCCTTGTTTGTGAAAGGGCGTAAGTGCATCGGCAAATGAACAGCACTAATGGAGTATTGGGTTCGTTCGAGCTTCGTATTTTGTACAATAATTTGAAGATAAAAACGCGCAATGATGCCTATTTTTCCTTTTTTTAAGTTAAGGTTTTTTAAAAAAAGAAAACCTTTAAATTTTATATAGGCATGTGTTTTACTAAATTTAAATATATTGGTACGATACATTTTTATATTATTCGTTTGATTTTAGTAAGAAGTTAAATAAATATTTATTCTAAAAAATCTATTACTTCGTACATATATATATTGTAATTCCCATAAAATACGTAAAAAAAGAATCAAATGTGTATCACAGGGCCAACAGCTAAGTAGCATGACAAATAGGAGATTGGTTGAACTTTTGTGACAAAAAATGCAGCTGGAGGCATTTAGGCGTATAAGGTAACGACGGATGATCGAGTTCCTAAAATACAGGCATCCAAGCCTAACGTATTTGTCGATCGGTAAAAAAGTGACACGTGCCTTGTTTTTTTTTTAAACCGTAGATAATAAAATGTAGAAGAAATAAATTTAAAAAGCTATACAGCCACATTAATAAGTACTATACTCATACATTAATATTAATGTAATGTAATTTTGTATTTAGATAATATTTTACCAATTCTCTGTAAATACATTTTACGAAGATTTTTTTTGGAAATACACATTTTTACGAATTGTCATAGAAAATACATGATATTTATGACATGTCATAAAATTCACATGACACTCGTTGGGTTAATCATGTCATGTGAATTATTGGAACTCTTCACATCACTGTCATAACTTCAAGAGATGACGTAAGCGTCGATATACTCGTAACAGAAAACTTATGAAACAAAATTAATTTTAATTACATACATAAATATAAGAAAATCTGTAAATGTAAATTAATGTTTAATGTAAAATTGTGCATACCTCCAAGTTTTATTTTGATTTGAACATTGTCATCAAAAAAGAGGAATAAAATTTACGTTTGTCAAAATTATTATGCATAGTATTTTTTTTTCTCTCTCTCTCATTTCTGGTATGAAATGCCCATTTCGTATAAGACTACACGAAATAGAATATAATAGAAATAGGTTTTTAAATAATAAAATATCTGATAAAAAAATAGGTACTAATCCAATTTAAACCCTGATCAATGTCACAAAACAGGCTGCGCTGAATCTATTTTACATAACAAAGTGACGTCATTCTCATGCACCAATCCGACCAAAACAGGCAGCTACTTGATCAACCAAACAAAAAATTAAATCCTTTAAAATTCTAATAGGAACAGCTCTGTTTAATCTTTCGCTTCCGTATCTGATTGGCTCGAGCGCTGTCAGATACAGAATACGTTTGAATGCGCCTCTCTTATTGGCCGGTTTGATTTTCGAACGAAATGTTTTTGCGTTCAAAAATTCAAGTTCTTTTCCGTTGCACGATCTGATTGGGGTTGTATTCGAATACAATAATTGGTTTTTGTCAATCATCAATTAATTTCGTGTTGGGGAGTTATGAAAATTGATTTCTTGACCTTTGTAGCAAGCATTTGCATACTGCATGAGGTTTAACGATCTTTCCCACGACATTCAGCTTAAGATTAATCAATCTGCTAATCTTATTACAATCTAATTAGTATTTTAATTATTCACAAAACTAAAACTAGTACTTAATCTTGTTGGTGTTCATTTTTAAGAGATATACGATATAAGAGATTACAAGATAAATGCATTTGTTAACTCAAAATTATTTTTAAGTTGTTATTTTAAGTTAATAACGTTGTAAGTGTTAATAATTAATGTACGTTATATATCGTGTATGTACACATAGTAGCGATGTACTTAAAAACATAAATTATGTCTACACTTATATATGTTATATTGCTTTTATATTTGCTGCAAACCTCCGTTGAATAGCAATGACAATTCTTTTCGCGAGATATGAACCAGCCCTCTTATAAATATAATAAAATACAATAATACAATGTGAATGAGTTCTAGTGGATACAATCTTTAAGTGTAAATAAATATTATCGACAGTCATAGCCAAGCCATAGTCAGGTCATAGTCATAGCCAAGCCATAGCCAAGTGATAGTCATAGCCAAGCCCAGTGGTATTCGGACAGCTAATTAAGGGAACTATGTATGTATATCTTCTCATGATAAGAGATACACATATTCAGCAGTTAGAAAATAATGAGTTGGTGAAACATACAGAATCCAGGTGTGTTTCTCCAATATGTTCGTCCATTACGGGCCATTAGCACGAGGATTAAATCCGCCGTCAGTATAACTATACTTAGACACGTCCACGGGCTAGGTTCAAATTTGCAAATTTACTTCACGAGCGCTAACTTCAACAATGCTTCAGAGAGATGTATAAATCGTTTCAAAGTCAGCTGCGGTTCCGTGGGTTTTTTTATGTGAGAATAGCAAACGAGCATTCGAACCACCTGATGGTATGTAGTCGCAGCCCATAGACCCATGCGTGGATGCGTTCGTACTCCTGAGGACTAAGATGGTCGCCTCGCTTGAAAGTGTAGCCGGCAACCGTACCTCTCCAACCGAAATACAAGTAATGCTTTACGGCGGATTATGAGGGCGGCGGTGGTACCTCCCACCTTTAAAAAAGCCATATTTAAATAAGGATGGCATAAGCAGCGGTAGTAACGTTGGCAGCGGTGGTTTTAATTTGTTTTATGACCGTGGATTATATTAATTTGTCACGTGTTTTCGATCCACCTATGGGCCTTCTGATAAGAATCAACGTCGTATATCGATAAAAACTGTCACTTAAAATCAAATCACCCTTTAAATCAAATCAAATCAAGTCATTTATTTGCCAATAAATTAAAAAATATATATATAAATCAAAAACGTTAAATTTTGCCACTGATGGTCACCCATCCAATTTCCGACCGTGCTAAGCGTTGCTTGATTTTGTCGACCATTTACAATCTACACAAGCCACAAAACATAAAAAATATAGTATTTATTTATTACTAATGGTTACCCATTCAATTTCCAACCGCAACAAGGGTTGCCTAATTTTGTCGACCGTAAATTTTTCATTCGCTAAATACCATACATATACATAGCTATAGCATGTTTATATCTATGTGTACCTACTTATGTCCTTATTGGACTAGTCCGTAGAGTAGGTACCTACATTACGTTCCATTAGCGGACGCGGATTAAAGCGGCTCCTGATGTACGTACGAATTTGTACTAACAAGGCTTTCAATACCTTTAATTAAACCCAATAACAGTAAAATAAACATAGATTTTGCCTACCTCTACTAGCAGTGTTTATTACAGTACATTGTAATAAATCACGCAACTCTCTTGTATATATTTGAAGCACATCTATAAAATGAAATAACTTAATATGTGTGTGTGTGTGTGTGCATTAGTACACACACACATATATTTAGTACATTAGTACGCACCTAAGTTATAATTCATAGGCATAACGAGATAAAAGATCTTCCTAAAAATTTTATGCTTCGCATTATCCTATTTGAAGAGAAAACGACACTAATAGAAAAAGGGTATTTAATACATTGAAATAAAGATTTATTAAGCACATTGTCTAGTTAAATAAATATCATTTTAATATCACAAAAAATACGTGTACATAATAAAAGTAAAATAATTATTTTTTATTGTGTATTCGTAACTTATCGAAGTAACGACAGTAACGTTGTTAAAAATTAGTTAATTTTATGGTGTCGGTTTTTCGTGACGACGTGCGCGCGCATCATAAAATTTATATCGTAATTTTTCTCTAACCCACCAAAAGAAGATTAATTCATAAAGATTAAAAATGCTCATCTTCGATTTTACCCCTTTTGAGTGAGAATTTGCAAAATTTCTTTCTTAATTCTCACTCACACTATATAAAGAGTCTATTTGCAAAACATTCAGGATTATAAGTTCAGCTGTTTCGGCTATGCGTTGATTTCTGGATCTGTTAATCGCGTTCCTCTTTTATAACTAGATAATAGAGGTATATCTTGAGAGGTCTGCCTCTGTTTGTTCAGAAGCCGCTCACACAAAATGTACTGTATAGATAGCGATCCATTTTTTCTACTTTTTTCCCTTAAGCAGTAGATCAACAGCTACACTAAAAATATTAATATATCTTTATTTAATATAAAGTTATTGAAGTTTAAAGACACTTTTTTTTATAAACACTATGCGTTCAGCTTAACCCGTCTTGTCCACGAGAGTCGATAGTACTTCAGGGTATGAAGAACAGATGGCTGTAGGACATCTCCAGTTGCAATATGTTCATTCTTATTTGACTGGCACTTTCGTGAACTACATAATATTAATAAGTACATGATATTATTATTAGTATATATCCTGTTTTATTTTAAAGGAGTTCCCTAACGTATTGTTTAATTCCAAAGTCCAATATCAACGAAACTAAAATAATCTCTTAATCATATTTAACGAAATGGAAAATTTATAATCAAAATCAGTTCATATACAAAACGAAATGCGAGATGAGATAATTAAAAATAACATATAAATACAGACAAATCGACAACCACTTATTTTTGGAAGTCGATTAAAAAGAAAATTATCCACAAAGGCACCGAACCGATTACGAACATCCTACGCTAGGTAACGGTATGCAGCTTCGCTTTTCCGACCCCCGATTTCCCGCACACACATAGAGAAATAGGGAAAAATATATTTCCCCGTTGCCAATAGCAACAAGAAAACAGATAGATATTATTATCTAGGGACGCCCCAAAGATACATCTACGTACGCACAACAAAATAGACGTGTTAAAATGGGCGCATACATAGAGATATATTTGTGTGAGTCAGGTTTTTACGCATGCGTGCTTTTTCGTCGAAAGTAGATAGATATTGGGGTTTTTAGGCCCTGAAGGGGTGTGGGCGGTGGGGGCCTGCCCTAATCTGTGTCCCTTTGAGGCTCCCGATTGGAATTTAGTAATCATATTAGATTTTAAATTACACGTGCTTCGAACTTAAAAGGGTGGGGTTGGTTCGCAATTTGTTTCCCATTAGATAGTTGTTTACAGTTTAATAGATATACAAGTTGCTATCCTGTTATTCCTGTTACGTGTTCACGGATATTAAGGTTTTCAGTTCTAACGTGTAAATAAATTAAGCCTAATCAATGTGCCATTCCGTTTTAAAAAGTAATCGTGAATGTATATCTATTTTTTTTGGTAAAAAAAATATGCTGGCTTTTAGGTTTTAGACGTTTCTAAATTTCTTCGAGATTTTGTAATATCTATTAAAAATAACTATTATTATGTATAATAAAAACACAACATATACATCAAAATTACATAACAGTATATAAAACTAACTTAAAATAATCTTTCAAAATCACGACGAAATAAAGATAAAAAAAATTATTGCTACCAACAAGGTTGCAATCGCGAGAACGCATACTTATTTCCTTTGAGAGAAGAGTTGCAAGCGAGCGTGCAGGTCACCTGATATTACGTAGTTATAGCCCATGGACATCCACGTCCAACCTCAAACGGGATTAAAGTCATATTTGAGGTTGTTTGTAGATTCCTATTTCTAGGGACTAATGTAGTTGTGTAACTGTAACCATCAACTACACACCTTCAACCGAAATACAAGAGTTGCTTCACGGTAAATTATGATGGCGAACTTCCCCGGTTCTACCATCTGTATTTGATATGTGCAATAAATCATTTCATTGCAATCTTCCTGCAAGCAATCATCTAGGTTACCTATATCTCCAGTTATTCCCCAGGTGTCTTCAATCAACCGTGTGCTGAGGAACCTGGCCTCTCAGAAGGAACAGGCGGCTTCAGCGCAAAACGATAGTGTTTACGAGAAACTACGGATGTTTAACGGACAGGCAGCGACCGGGTGGTGGTATCCTGGGCTTCCCACAGCACCAGCGGCGCCAGCCATCCCCGCTCCACTACCTCCTCAACTAAACAGAACAGGGACCACGGAGGAGCATAAACGAGGTAAGTTTTAAGACTACCATTTATTTAAACTGATGTAGTAAATGACCATCAAGAGAACATTCACTTGATAGTAAGTGGTAGTAGCTGTTTAGACGTCTTTAACCAAGTCAAAATAAAGCAGGAAATCTACATGATTTCGATCACAGATACGTGGTTAAGACAAAGTTTCCCGAGGCTCGCAATCCCCCGCCCAAAGAAGCTGGAACATCCCCCAAAGATGGCCCGAGAAGTAAAATGGTCAGCTCATAATATTTATTTTATCATGAAATACAAATTTTTTCAACGAAATTCTTACATTTTTTTGCGTTAGAAATAGATTTTGCGGTGGTTCTTTGTCAATCGGATTGTAGAGTCCGTACCAACATGCAAATTTACTATACACTTTTGAGAAAATTTTTGCAGCCCCTTGTGCATGTGCATTCCAGATTTTATTCTCCATTTTAAACAAGTGACATACGTTTTGTCTATTTTACATCACTCATAGTGTGTTTTATCCTAAAATATGTCATTTTCAACATAACATGTCGATTTTTCAAACCTTAAATAGTGTAACCGTAGACAGAAAAATTAGCGCGATGTATTTTTTTCACTTGTTTTGTAACGGAAAGCGTTCAGTATATGTCATAGTTTTGTTTTGGTTTATATGTGATAAGATGCCCTTTGGGTTCTTAATTAGTCTCTTCTCCAAAATAAAAGACCATATGAATCGTTGGCAGATTATTGACGTTCAAAAATAGTTTAAGAATTTACTTTTGGCTCGCGTGGTTCATTGATTACGGGTGTGCCACGTAATCCCGATTTCAATTCCCGGACTCGCAACGAACTAAATATTTAATTTGAATTTCTGTTTAAAATGGGTATCTTCCCCATTCTATCTGTCCTTAGCACCAAGAAAATTTATTGTGAAGTTATAAGTGTAGACATTTGTTCAAAAAGAATCCAGCTGGCACATTCGCAAAATTATAAACTCAAACCCTACAGTTTTACACAAAACGTAAATCGCACAAAGTGGGCTAACCCCGCTCTCCCCTGTTTCGTGAATGGAGGCGGTTGGGGAGAGGGGGCGGGTGGATTGTTGCCGACTTCTTGCGGAACACCTCGCCAGATTATATGCCTCTTTGTCTATGGTCGTAGTACTTCCAGTAACTTTATTACATGATGTATATCAATGTTTTCGCAAGATCAACTTTTTAAAATTAGATACGACTTGTCAATAAATAATTCGATTGCAATTGATTTTTTTTGTAGGAATAATATGATTATATTTGTTATTTGAATAAAATCACATTGTTGTTATGTATTTACATTTTTAATAAGTTGAAGCAGTAAACGAGTATATAGCATTAGTAATTAGCAAACTTACAAGCCATGCGACTATCTTAATCCTCGGGACTAGCAACGCATCTACGTACAAATTCGGAGAGGACTACAGACTTATTTAAGGTTGTTTGTGATGTGAGTTTATGTTTAATGTTCATAAACTGCAACGTTTAATATTTGGTGGTTTGCACGCTCGTTTGCTAATATTGCTATATAAAACGACGTAGTCCACCAGAGAGTAAATGGTCAGTTCCGCCATGAACATGTGTCGCCAATTCCTTTTAAAAATGAAATCTCAACTTTCGAACACATGCGTATTCTTTGAGGGGCTAAAATCATCGCTTCGTAGGTATATAATTGTTTTATATACAAATACATTATAGTTTTCTAGGTACATGCGTGGAATTTTATTGACGTATTATATTGGTAGTACTCCATTGTAGTATTATAAATTGAGTATATCTAGTATTAATAAGATTATTAAGGGTTCTTTTATTATCCAGTTACTAATGGGAAAAAGTATGACGTGGCTTTTGCCATTAAAATACAGATTAACGACAGATAATTAATTGCATTTTTTTTAATTCAGCCGAAAACTAACTTTAAATTTAATTTTATACCAATTTACTAAAAAAAGTGAAACTAATTTATTTATCAGTTATTCATTTATCGTCCTGAGTTTGGCTTGCATGTTTATTTCTCCCAAGCACTTCTTGGTGAACGAACTTTCTCTTGAGGTATTCCCTAAACACTACGACATGTGGCTTTTCGAAAATGCAAAGAGCTCTCCTAAGCCGACGATGTGGCAACTCTTCTTGGGTTGCAAATATGTACAGGCGACGATATCTGTTTTCCATTAGGCCGATTGCATGTTCGGTTGCTCCTTTTTTATAGAAAAGAGCTACTATTTTAGAGAATAACACAGCAACGGTATAATAATGAAAGTTTGCTTTTCCGCTACCCTCTCCGCTACATTCTCCACTTACTTTATGGCTCTATCAAACTGTGGTACAGAGCATTCTCTCGTGAAACCAGAGCGCGGTTCTGTTGGCGCCCTCACTGCGGCAACACCTCAAAATATAAACTTTAAGTTATCCTTTATTCTGCTTATTAGTTTCAGTTTTCATATATCTAACACGTCTATATAAATAACAATGAAAATGTTATCTTTAAAATGTATAATTTTAAAGATAACTTTTCGTAAAGTTCTAAAATGTGAAGTCTAATATTCTGCATTTGATCTTATCGGTGTAAGAGGAGACAAACCCAGCAGTTTTGAAGGTGGGAGAACCATAGTTCGATCGGAGAGGCACCACCGTTGCCTTCATAATCCAGTGCGGTTGCCGGCTACACTTTGAAGCGAGGCGACCATCTTAGTCCTCAGGAGTAGCAACGTATGTACGTTAGTACTCAGATAAGATATCAATCGTGTTTGTGGTACGTGGATGTTTATGGGCTGCGACTTACTTACTACCTTACCATTATATGCTCGATTGCTACTCTTCTCACATAAAAAAGTGGCACAATAATGAGCTGATAATAATGATGATGATGATCAAGATCTTATTATCGTAGGTATGTAACTTGGTAAGTTATGTTCTCCAAGTTAATTTAAAGTACCGGAATATTATTTCTAAACTTCATGAAGTTTGTATTCCCACTTGCCGCTTGGTTCAAGAAAGTTGTAAAGTTGTCGCATGTGTAAACTGGAGTAGGAATATTCAGACTTTCTTAAACTTCGTGCCTCAAATTTTGCTCACAAAATGTTGACCTTACATTGAATAGAATTAAAATAACGTAACTTACTTTTTAACCTATTCATGAACATCAAAACACGTCTCAAATAAGGGTACTTTTAAGGCCGTAATAAAACTTGAAAAGCCTCTTTAGTTAAAACACTTGTAAAGCTTACGAAACCTATAATAGGCTTCATTTATACTCGCTTAGCGCTGAGACATTAATTAATAAAGATTTTTGGTCTATTCATAATTTATTTCAATTATTCACTGTAATTTTATCAACAGTAATCTATGAAATACCAAGATATATAAATAAGAGTAAGGACAGACCCAAAGATCAATGCACAGCTGAAGCCGGCTGAACTTAGAAACCTGAAACATTTAAAATAGGTTCTTTATATAACGCAAATAAACACTAGAAAGGAATTTAGGAAATGCAAACCCAAGGGGTTTAAATAGTACTTGAGAGATTGTGTGAAATATCGTAAACTTCAGCGCGAGCAAAGTCGCGGGCTATATCTAGTACTGACATATTTAGAAGTACAAAATATTATTATTACTAAACAAGTACACTTCAAGAGTTATTTAACGTTGCATCATTTATCTTGCATCATAATTTCGATGAGGTATAGGTATTTATTACTTTACAAAATACGCTGAAACAACTAACTTTTGACTGACTTTCTTATTCCCTACTTGGTTTGCTAGTCTAAACACACTAGACTAAACACTCTAGACTAAAGCAATATACCGGTATTCCAGTCACGTTCGGGACGTAAACAGGACAGTGTCGAGTGACCTCTCATTCCACGCTTACAGTAAGCTCAGAAAATACGTTGTTGATATCACGTGACCTTGGTACAGCCATTTTTTATTTTTGTAGGGAAATATTCGCCTATATCTTTATATAAATAAAGTACAAGGGATATGAAGATTTATTTTCGAAGGCTACTATAGCCCCATCTTGGTATTATTACGAATTTAACGGCGCACAATATATATGGATTGAGGTCGTATATACAAACAAAAAAGGTTATATAACGTATCGCTTTAAAACGTCACATACAAATATAATTAGCGGTAAAGATATTTTACATTAATATAGTCATTAAATCACTTTAGAGGAAACTTAGGAGGAAATTTAGGAGAATCTTTAACTGTGATTATACTTGCAACGTGACATTTTTATCATTATATTATGTAACATGATTTGTTTGTGTATATGTATCCTATCTTTACTTGAAAGATATACAAAATGGCGGCTATATACTATGCCAAAATATTTTTACCTCTATAAATGTTTACAATTGACATTATTTACCGCTCTCCTAGTATGTACTTGGAGGGCGGTAAAACCTGTACAAATCCATCTGGTGAGAGGAGGGACGGGAGTTACCCTGAACTAATTAGTGACGCAAACCTTGCGTTTTCGAAAATGTGTATGTGCCAGTATGAAGTGACCTTGAAATGGTGTCTTATCTTAATGCCTCATTCTAATTGTCATCACACCATGCAAGTCTATTACAATCTCAAACTGATACCTAGATGTTTCTCACCAAAAAGTAATAACATTTCAATGTTTGCGGTATGACATTCACGCACTCACCAGAACTGAATTTGTAAAAGTGGACGCAGTCCAAGTTAATTAAACCGTAGCCGATCGACAAATATAGGTATCTGAGTACTCTTACACAAATAACACATATCCGTACCTACGTATGTATCCGTGGTGAAGCAGTTCTTGTTTCTGTTGGAGACAACACTTTTTTTTTATAATGAAAGAGTAAGAAACGGGCATGCAGGCCACCTGATGTAAAGTGGTCACTGCAACCCATGGACAACCACGTCCAATCTCAAATAGAACAGAAGTTCTATTTAAGGATGGAGGCGGATGCGTTCTTACACTTGAGGACTAAGATGATCGCCTCCAATAGTGTGTATCCTTTGAAGCGAGGCGACCATCTTAGTCCTAAGGAGTAGCAATGTATCTACGTTCGAGCTCATATAGGATTTCGATCGTATTTGTGGTTGTCCGTGGATGTTATGGGCTGCAACCACTTAACATCAGGTGGTATGTTCGTTTGCCACTCTTCTCACATAAAAAATCCTCGATTGGGCTACAGATTTTTAATATTCGACGCAGTGTACTGTGAACGCATCAGCGGACGCAGCCAATGTTTCGGAAGTACCCAAAACGGGGAAAAAGCGAAAAACAACAAATGGGTATTTCGCTTTTTTCGCCGTTTTTTTATGTATTTTCGCTAAAAAAGGCGGACAGTGTGATTGACGGCAATACAGATGTCGTAATTCGTTGCCTGGAAATGTGTTGCGATTTTCCGTAACCGTAAATTGTATTTCGTTAGATTTAATTACAATAATGAAAGCTTTAAACCTGATTATGTTAAAAGCCTAACCTAAATAATCTAACGAGAGTTTGTGCCAATCCGGCGTGATGTCAAGCGCTGACCGCATTGCCGCACTGAAAATGCGAGATATGAACCAGCTCTCTTGTCTATGAGGATACATTTCTGTTCCGTACAATGTATTAAGTTAGTTACAGATGTCTACGGATGGCAGTGACCACTTGTTATCACTTATTACTATTTATTATTAGTATCAGATCCATCTGATATTATTAGTACAGTCCACTGTATTCTGTTTCAGTTTAAAAAACGGCGGTCTCGTTACATCATCCATGTATATATATAAATCTAAACTTATATATAATAAGCCTCTATATCTGTTTAAAACATACATATTTCGTAATCTACTGAAATCTGGCAACATACACTGAACTTCGTATAATAGCTGTTTAAAACCATAGAGTTAATACTAAATAGAATTGCCATCCGATTTGAAAGCTTATGATTTGTACATTTATACCGATAGTTAGTATTTTTAGACAATAAAGCAAGGTACTAGTACTGCCTAGCATAACGCATTAGGTTCTATGATTTATGATGTGTGATTTCTAGAATGTGGATAACTGACTACTTGGCCATTACTATATATTACTATAAATACTATAATAAAATATAGTAATTATAATTTAGTAACTACTTCGACTACATTTTCTCTACATTTCATTAGGGAGTACAAATGCAAATGTGCAAATAAAGGCTCTTGTATTGAAATACAATTTTTTGGGCTTACTACGAATGCAAACCTTTATCAACTTATTCCTGATAACTATCAATCAGATCTTTAGTTGACGTGAGAGTGGTGACTATTAAGAGTTGTTACAGATATTCAGAGGTGGCAGTTTACCAATTGAAGGTGATACATGCACGTCATAAATTTTGTTACGTTAAATAAACGTGAGAATAAACTTGATGTATTTACAAAAGTTTGTGTTGTTTAACACTTTCCCTGCGACAAAACTACTGTGTAATACTGGGCGCGACGCGCTTGCGGCTCCTACACACGGTGTTGTAAGGACAAATTTGTATGGATTACGAACGAACAAAAGTGCTGTTTTTACGTCGATGCTACAAGACTGGGGCGGACATTACGTCTGTGTATTCGATGATACACAGATGCTAAATAATACAATATTTCAGTAATTTGTCCGCGTATCCTCCGGCTAATCAAACAAGCTCCAGTTTAGGGCCGCCTCCAGCAATACTGACCCGATCATTTATATCCACGCCGCAGTCAAAGTGTTAAATAAACCTACGCAAGCCATTCCTGTGTATGTTTCGGTCTACGTCACAAACCACATGCGACAGGTGAATTGAATTCTAAAACCATGGACAATATAAGCACAGTGGTCGATTGACGGTACTGCACAAATAATTGTGCAAATTGCTTGTGCACACTGGTTTAGAACAAACAGAGCCGCCCATCACAGCGGTCAGGCGTACGATTTACCCGGCTGTATTGAGAAATACATATTACTGGTAAATGTGAAATAATGTGAACAACCGATCAGTTCAAAACTATGAATGGTAAAGCGCGTGGCTCGTTTAGGTCGACACGATTAACAAAATTAAGCAACATCAAGTGCGGTTGGAAATAGGATGGGTGACCATAAGTAGATGTGACGTAATCTGAATATGCGATTTATACGTTTGAATAATAAAGCCAGCGGCTCGTTTGATCGTCACGATTGACAAAGTTAAGCTACATCAAGCGCGGTTGGAAATAGGATGGTTGACCGTAAGTGGATGTGAAGTTATGTGAATATGTGATTAGGTTTAAATAACAAAATGCGCAGCTTGCTTAGATCGTCAAGATTTAAAATAGGTCACGTCACGGTTGGAAATAGGATGGGTGACCAATAGTGGCAACCTTTGTGTTTGAACTTAGAGCTGGTTTTAATAATGGTACTATAGTTGAACTAACTGAATTGTTCATCATAGGGGGACGTCCCAGCCTCTTTGGGCGGACGAATACGGGACTCCAGGTAAACCCTCTTTGCCCAGGCCTGAACGGTCCAAGCGACGCGTTAGCGTGCGGTCCCGCTGGCCTCGCTTCACATCGCGGGTCAGGCGTCCGTATTGTGGTTGCGGGGCAGCGTTAAGGAGGATCTTCCGGAAGGTTAGCGGATCGACGATGATGATTGACCTTCATCTTTCCTCCCCGTATAAGCGGGGGTGGTGACCAGTCTGACGCTGCGGCCTTTGTTCTTCTTCTCTGTGGAGGCAGCGACTGGGTAGAGGCACCTGAACCCTTTCTAACGAAAGAGCCAGGTGCCAAATCTCGGCAAGCGTCGTTCTTTTAGTCGCCTCTTACGACAGGCAGGAGGTACCGTAGCGCTATTCTGGTCCCGCGTTACAGGGACAACTGAATTGTTGCAACGGAACTGAATAAGTAGACGTCCAAATACACGCATTAAGATCCTTAATGCGGGTATTTTGAAATTCATAAGGTTCGTTCTTCTTATTACGTTTCAATATATCTTATTATCACCCCAACTTTCACCTCTGTTTGATAGCTCATTGCATCTGTGCCAACAACGCCTCTCCAAAACGATAAACCTTGGGAGTCGGTAGTTTATTGATCTTCAAAAATAGTTCTGTAAATATTAAATTTTTAAGAATATTTATATGCCTAAAGTATCTTGTAGTACCATCTTAGATACTCTGGTCATTATTAAATAGGATTTCAGCTAGGCTTGAGGTGTTGGCTTGAGGTGGTGTTGAACTAGGTATGAGAGCATAGTCTCTATATAGATAACGAAGTTAGGTTAGGTGTATAGACTAGATAATAGTGTATAGACTAGATAAATAGTTCATTAATGTTTGATCGACGCCGCCCGTGACAAGAAAGCTGGTTCATATGTCGCACAGAGAATTGCGATTTATTGCGATTATCAACGCGGGAATACAGCTAGTGTTCTTGGAATCATGCCTGGGCACGGACTCCCTTTAGACTGTTTATATTAGGCTTTTATTGTAATTAGTTTTAAGATTTTCATCATTGTAAATCTCAAAACGCAAAGTGTATATAATTTAATGTACACTATATATTACATTTAATTAATGTTACAGAATAAATTAGGAAGTTTTCTTGTTTAAATAAATTAATTATTGTTTTGGCTTTGACAAAATTAAAAAAAAAAACTAAATAAATTCATCGGTTCAGGTGTCACGCTTAAACACACATTTAATTCATAATTTGAATAATTTTACATTATATCGGGCGTTAAAAAACAACAGATAATGTAACATTAGTAGCCCAAGCAAACGGACTAATTAAATGAATATCATTTCTAACCTCGTATCACCGCACACTGACATAACTAATTAAAAATGTCACGCATTCGTAAAGGCAGGTGTGACGTCATGTCGACATAACGGTTGAACTATCGATTACATACTCATTCAATCGAGAGCGCTTCAGTTAAACTTTCGTACCGAATGAATGAATGAAACAATAGAGATTTAATTGAACTCGTAAAGTGGTTCATTCATTCGCAATCGACTTTAAAATCTGAGTGCACTATGACGCGTGTATTAATTGTTAATGGTTCGTGCTGAGTGGCGCAAAGAGTGGTCTGTGGCAATTTTGTGTCGAGTGCCGATCGGTTACGAAGTATTTAACTACCCCTCTTAGATGTGGGTAGCGTTGCGCAGCCTCGCCGCTTGCCATAAGCGATCGACAAAGTTAAGCGACGTCGGCTGCAGTTGAGAATTGGATGGGTGATCGCTAGGGACAAAATTATCAGATATCGCTTTTTAGTGATACATGTAATTAGTTTGTTTCTGAATACAACTTTCTGATGTATTCATGGAACGCTATGAAATGGTATATTTCAAAAACCCAGAAAGTGCTCTTCTTCAAAACCAGCTATGAATTGGCAACTCTTCTAGTGTTGCAAATGTTCAGACAATGTTAATAACTCTCCACCAGGTAGCGGTTTGAAGTTAAATGGGGTAACCATTAGTGGCAAAGTTGGCAGCACACATTTTTATGAGATAATTTTGGAACGTTGTGACTAGGATTTTTTTAATTAACATTTTATTAATTAACATTTTTCAATGATAACTTGGTATTTACAATGTTTATTGACACCATGACTCAAATACGCGAATTCCCTTCAAACGAGCATCCTTATGTAAGTACCAAGACACCCCTCGACATTAACAGATACAAATTGCTTCACTTGCTCAACTATAATAAAAACTAAACCTTATCTGGTCCCGCTAAGTAATTTATATGAGTCGACTGGGGCTACAAAGTGAATGGTTGATTACAAACAACCAATTTATCAGCCCCTACCATTTATAAATGGACTGACCTAAAAATGGCCTTCCATCGAACAAGGGATCCCAATTAAATGGACTTATGTCCTTCGCCCCAAAGAAAAATGGACCAGGATACCGGAAAATTTCCGTTGAACAGGAGATCTGGTCATAATGGTCCTGTGTTGATTATAATGTCTTTATTAAGGACAAACTGCTCGTACGGCCCTTTGTAAGCACCTCGTGGTGTAATAATTAAATATGTGTTGTTATGTTCTTGTATCGCGAATAAAAGGAGATAAAAATAGTTTTTTGGAATGTAGCGTTAACCTACGACTTTGCCAAAACTTTATACTAGCTTATAATGTAATAACACACAGCCTATAATGAGACCAGAGGTACAGGCACTATATATATAAAAATTGAGGTACATCTAATTAATAATTTTAATTAATTAGATCAATGACTCTTAAAATTACACGATAAATTTATGCACTATCATTTTACCCTTATATACAAACACATAAAAAAATTATACACTATAATTTTTTCCCTTATATTTAATAGAAGGGAACTAAAGAGAGATTAAATTGTATAATCATGATTTCATGAATGAGATAAGAATTTTTTTAAGAGATTTTCCCATTTAATCGTAAAAGTACTTCTAACGTCTAAAAATGTTTAAAGTAATATTGTTGCAGAATTTTGCATTTTACTATGTACCGGGACTTACAATTAACAATTTTACATTTTACACTGCAGTTATTTCGAACCGGGTGCATGGCTCGTTGTCTGTCTGAAATATCGGCAATCAAAAATTGAAAATCGTTACTCGTGAGTACCAGATACATAGTAAACAATATTTAAAAATGTACATTTTTTATTCGACCATCTATAAACTATAGTAGGAGTATATATAATATATAAACAGAAATAAGTAATAGTTAAAAAAACGTCGTAAAGTTAGAGCAAGTCATAATCCGTAGTAAACACGTAGTACGGTACGTCTAGTAGACGCGGAAGCGTGGCGAATTAGCCGACTCGCGCCTTGTCCGGCCGCAGAATTGAGGGCCGCGGTCGCCTGTGGACAGGGACATGAGCGGGAGCGATTCTATTTTATATTTAAAAAAACTACAAAAATAACACTTTCTATCATGGATTACTTCACGTGTTTTTTTACAGTAGTAGAGTCGATTTGCTCTAGTTTGAAGGGTTTGTGATGCAGATAATACCTTCGATTTCCAATTAGTATTAAAAGATATCAACTTCATTCCAAGCTTACGTATTGTATTGGGCTTATATTATTTTTATTATTTATTATTCTACAGGATGCGTTGTCATTATATGTATGCACTATTGAAAATTTTAATTAAATCATTCTATATGGTACTAATAATACAAAAAACATGTTTAATTTGTTCAATTTGACTGTTAGAATTATTAGATTTTGGAGCTATTTATTTTAGCACATTGCTCCGTGTCGCGTGTTACTTTTCCACAATTAATCAAATTAAGCAGTTTAACTTGTACAGATAATGTAATAACCAGGAGCAATAATATCGATAAGTTTAATTTTAAATGACGTGAAAGACCCAATAAAGTCTATACGGTCGGATAAAACGTATCAAAACGTCAGGACATCTGTCACATTAGGTCGTCATAGCGTCCCTTATCGCGGCCGCGCGGCACACGCCGCACGCTCCGGCGCCCGCGCCCGCCGCCGCTCGCCTGACGATATCGATCCCACATAACCGCGCCCGGCGATCCCCTGCCTACCCACGTTCGCCCCGATAACTCCAATTCCGCTTTATCTTTCCACTCCGACTTTCTTCGGTCCCCTTTGTGCTTATTTTCTGGAATTTTTTCACCGCCCCCACTTTTATTTCGCTCCTTTTCTTATTTTCTTACTACTATTATTTTCTCTTATGTATTTTTCGTGTTTCACCCTGCCTTCACCCCGCTCGGGCCTGTCTGTTGAATATCGGCGAAGTTTTTTCTTCGATCATTTGTAGGTCGTTATTGGTGGAATTGTGGCTAAGTGCTCCCGTCTCGGCTCGTTTTTTTAATGAATTCCTCTTTTATGTTCCGGGCTGCGACAATAAATAATGAAAACGTGGATTGTTAGAATGGAAAAATATTCATTTGTGTGGAGTTCTTTTGAAACAAGGTATTATTTTATACTCGCGTAAGCCAGATTGTTTACTTGTTATATATGTCTGCACGTGTTGTTGTACAGTGGGAAAGTTTCGAGACTTAAAGCTAGACGGGAGCGCTAAGTTTAAAGTCTTATTTACAACCTGTCTTAAGGAAGTTACCCGTTTTGGACAGTGAGTGGGTTAAATTTAATTTTACGTTAAGTTTACTCACAAAATATTATATAGGTACATTCAGTATTGTACCTAAATAATAAAATATTTTCCTTCCCAAAGAATTTTAGTCTAAGACTAGACTTTTAGTCTAATTAACATACTTAATAAGTTTACTATCTTAGGCTTAACTAAGGTTTGTTTAATTTAGTTTAACACATCTTTAGAAACTGTCGTCAACGGGTACATTTTAGTCGTTATTTTAGCATTGATTATTGGTTGCCTTGTTCATACTATTACGAGTCGTCGATAATGCGATATTTTATACTACCTTTCAACCCTTACATTACCCCCTTAGTATTGGAATTCATAATATTCCTTTCTTAGTACTCACCCACGCCATAAAGAAACTATCTACAATTTCGGGATTCCACATTCAGCGAATTGGCTGTCTGTGTGTTGATCTCTATGTCAATGACGTAACCCTATCTATTCCATGTTTATAGTAAAGACTGAGAAATAAACATAACTTTTTTATGTGACAAAACTAGCAAACGAGCATGCAAACCACCTGATGTGAGTAGTTGCAGCCCATAGACATCCACATACAATCACAAACACGACTGAAATCCTATCTAATCTCGAACGTAGATACGTTGCTACTCCTGAGGAATTAGACGGTCGCCGCTTCAAGGTTTAGGCGGCAATCGCACCTCTCCAACCGAAACACATGTAATGTTTTATGGTGGATTATGAGTAAACTGTGTAAAATCTAACCTACCTAACCAAATGTTTTTTTTTTTTATTTTTGATTGTCGAATCGAACAAGTTGCATGGCTAGCGGTAATGACATGATAACCTAAGTGAAGATTTTATCTATTTCACATGTGTAGTAGAAATTAGAGCAAACTAACTGCGTAAAATAGGATTAAAATTCGCAGTTGAATATTCTTTCGTTTAAAACACTTAAAAGTCACAAAACAGGGTCGAAAGGCAAGATAAAAATACAAGATTTTACCGTAGTTTAGTTCCCTTTCATTTGCGAATGACGATCTCATTACGCTAAGGGCGCGCACACCGGCGATCAATCAAAATTGTCAACCGATTGGAAAGTCCGCCATGTTATGAGCGTCTGCCGCGCATCAATCATGTTTGAGTGGAACGGAACGGGGCGCGTTACGTATTATTTTGAATTGCGTTCCGTTTTCCCTACCTAAATATATGTGTTATTATGAACTGCGTTCAGTTTTACATACCGAAATATACGTCTCATTATGAACTGCGTTCCACGTACCTTTTACTAGGTATTACGAATTGCGATCCTTTTTAAGTACTTAGTACTTAGTATGTATTAGGTATTATGAATTGCGTTTTTACGCAATGGCATTTGTTTTTTAATTTAAAATGTGCAATAAGCGAAATAGTTACATCCTTGTATTTCTGAATATAAACTATTAAAGTAGTATTTTTAATTATTATATTATAGTTCAGAAATGCATTTTGGTTTAATTAGGTTTAATTATTTACCACATTTTTTCCTTTATAGTAAAACTGTTTACATTTAATGTTCAAAAGTTTCATTAAAAGCTAATGATATAAAAACAAATCACTTAGAAGGGCATTATTTAGGAAGGAAACAATTGATTAGAAGCTTATAAAACAAACATAAATTAAATGTAATAGAATGACAAAAACATGGTTTTTCGTCAAAACATTATTTATTTAGTATCTCTATATTTCCTAGTAGGCATCCATTAAGAATATTGGCTCCCGCCTCAAAACATTTTGTTGTCACAAAAATGTGACAGATTGCGTAACAGTCGCTCCATTCAGAGGAATCAGCAACCCGTGTACCATTACCGACCCGGGAATCGAACCCGTGCTCAAGTGGTAACCATAAAGCAAATTAATCAATTAGCCAGGGGCATGTCGACAACATTACGACTAACGTTTAATTTTACCCTTATTTGGGGTTGATTTCCAGTGTAACTTGACTTCTCGTTTTGAAAACCCGGTAACAGTTGGCGGGTCAGCATGACTGGTTATTTGTATGATTTTTGTCTGTAAGTCTTGCAATTGTACAATACTGCTGACGCATTTGGCTGATAGTCGTTCAGTGTATTTCGAGTGCAGTGTTGATAGTTTATGATTAAGAGTCTATGGTCCCCTCTAAAGATATAAATGGTTAAAAATGTCCTGTCATATTATGACCCATTTAAAGTTTAGTGTTATTCACAGTTTGGTAACTTAGTCGCACTTAACCAACGGTTTATTTCCTTAGACGTCTGCTATAAACTGTATAGCAATACATTTAAAAAATATAGCTTAAAAGACGGTTACTTTAATTAATAATAGCTTATTTTTGATCCTTTCACAGTTTAAAGACAATATAGCGTGGTAATAAAAACCAGTAGATTAAATCAGTCATTTCAGTGTTAAAGCAACACAAAAACAAACAAATAGACAACGTTTTAGTTGTATATAATAGTAAGAAATAATAAATCATAAAGTTTTTGCGATATACGTACCTACTCCATATTGAAATGGAATTTCTCAAAATTAAAGTAAAGAAATAGAGATAGATATTAGATAGCTTTATCAGCTCTGATAGGACTTCAGTTTAATGTTATCTGTAAATGGCAATCAAGTCTTCAAATTCAACTTCAATTGCTACTCGAACTTCTTCAATTACTAATTGCTGTGACGTAACGAAATAAAATAAGTTATTCTCCATTTAACAGCGGAAGCTTTACAATCTGAAGCGGGTTCGGATGGGAACAGCGAACACGCGTCATCAGGAGACGAGGACTCGCAGATGAGATTGCGACTGAAGAGGAAACTTCAGAGGAACCGAACCTCCTTCACCAACGACCAGATAGACAGCTTGGAGAAAGGTAATGCGTTATATTATAACTTAAGAAACACATTTATATGAGTAAGGTTTGCCATTGTTCGCTTCACGCAAACACTATTGAATAGATTTTAATTTTTTTTTTTTATTTTACTCCTTTGACACTTCTAAAATTACTTAATACCATGTTTATTTGACAAGAGGGCTGGTTTATATCTCGCGCAGAGAATTGCGATTGCTATTCAGCGCGGGAATGCAGCTAGTGTTCTTGGAACCATGCTGCATGGGCACGGATGCCCTTTAGGTTTTTTAGGTCAGACTTTTTATAATTAGTTTTAAGATTTTCATCACTTAAAACAGTGACTATCTAAGAATTTAATAACTTCCAAGTGTATATAGAGGGAGACTAGGATAGCGTATATAGGAGGAGGGGCCCGCCTCTCACCCCGTCCATTTATTTAGACCTAGTCCGAGACACCAAGTCTATAAACAAATTTAACTCAAAGTCTATAAAAATGCAACGTAAACGGTTCGACATAACCAATCTTATCTCTGTCTGGTTGGTCGGCGATCATTTGATTTTTAAGGACCACCTTATTCTATTAAAAATAATACGAAAATAGGAACACATGTTTCTAAACCCGAACGATCTGTTTGTCATATTATATTTAGTTTTAATTACCATGTTTTATAATTTGTTAACTTTCCTACTTCAAATTAATTGTACTTATCCACTCGAAACCGAAGTCGGAAATGTCAGCTAGTAAAGTGAAGTACAGAACTAATACTCGACGTAAGCGCTCCCCGGAGCCTTCATAAACCTATTTGGCAATGTCCCTTTCATCTTATTTATTGTTTGCAATAACAACAACACGGTTATTAGTAAATAAATAAATATTGTCCCCTGGTATTTGCTCAGCACTCCGACGGTGGCAGTCCGCCCAATTATTGATGTTGCCCTGTTAATCTCACTTTTTGTTGGTTGTTTGTTTTGCTATCCGTATGGGTTTATTGCTTTGGTAATTGTGATGTCTTTGGCGTGTGTTTAATTCTAATTCTTATCATAGACAATGTGTTGCTTATTTGTTTAGTTTTAAAGTTAATATCATCAGAATTAAAGAAATATAATAAGTATTTTTGTGAATGAAAATAATTTTGCTAAAATTTTGAACTGTCTTACTTTAATTTTAATGTGTATTATGATACTTGTTACAAGTTAGAATTTAAGGGACTTTTTAAAATTTAGATTTCATATTATTTAAAAATTAGGTATTTATAATATTACCAAAGTCGAAAGTACGATTTAAACGCGACGTAGATAGTAAAAATGTGAATATGCAGTAATCTATGCCTCCCACTTTATTGAGGTTTTTAGTTAATATCTAACAAATATTCAAACAATAAAAGTTGATTTAAAAACATCGATAGCAGAAAAGAAAATTCATTCCAGACACGAGAATCTAAACTCAAATCGAATTGGAACGGCGGAACGATTCAAAATTCGCGCGCAGAGTTCAAATTTAATTTTGATTCTCTTTTGCAGAGTTCGAACGAACGCACTACCCGGACGTGTTCGCGCGCGAGCGGCTGGCCGAAAAGATTGGATTGCCTGAGGCACGTATCCAGGTAAAATAAACTCCAGTTTACACCGCGGTAAGGTGACTGTATCTACATGTTACTTGCGCCTCGTTATTAACAACATGGCGGTGGAAGTCAAAATGGCGGCAGGCTTTCGCGGGCCTTTTTACAGATTTATAAATTTGATTTTTTTTACTAAAATGTCAATGTGTATTGGTGAAGTGCATTGACATAACATGATAGGGATGGGTGGATGGATATTACATTTTTGTGGTCGCTATTGGCGTAAAAACTGCTTATTTTGCGGTTTCTAACCGACACCGTGCTTACTAACAACTACAATGTATCGATATGTAACTAGATTTTATATACTCGATATATTAAGGCGTGTCACTTATTCTGTTTAACCAAATTTTTAACAAAAAACAATTTACACTCGTTAAAAAAACTAAATTTCAAATATTGTATTGGTAAGTATACACGTAGTTTTACATTACATAAAAATAAGAAAAGTAGCATTAAAGATAAAAAAACAGGGATTTAAAAGAAAATGTAAAATAAAGTTTAAGGTCAGCAAACTGCGCATCAGTCAAGCCGATCGTATAATCGATAACTCGATTAAATTCTATGACATGACAGGGGCGTTTTATTAAAAACGCACTATCCATCTGTATAAGGGCATGTTTACAGTGTCTGTTTACATAGGCACGACCATGTAGATGCGTCTTCGGCAAATAGACTAAAAAAACAAGGGCATATTATAACCCCAGCAGCGTCGATGTGCAAACACGGACATACATGCACTACAGATATGTAGTACATAGCTCTTACAAATATCAGAGCAGTATGTTAAATATGTTTTTGTTGTTTGATTTTTCATTCGTGTTTATCTTGGCTGTATAATGTACGTTATGATAGAGGGTTAATTAAAAGTAGCTCTTTCATTATGCTAATAATGTAAAATGAGGGTCCATAAAAGTATGTGGGTTCATTTTGCGTTTGCTTTATTATTACATTTTAGGTTATTTTTGTTTTGATATCTGTTACTTTACTTGAATAAACGTTTTTGATCTATGATAACTTTAGCGCTTTATGGTTAAAAAAACATTACGCCGTTGAAACGGCGGTAATTGTAGAAAAATGAACAAAATAAAAATATGCTCGACAAAAAACCGGTTTTTGGTAACAAAGTACAAAATAAGAAAGCTATGAGAAAGCAAGCTTTTCGTATGAAAATGAAAAGCCGGCGCAAAGCCGTCTCGTTAAAACGGCAAAAGTCGCGAAATTTCCGTATTTACTACAAATTGCATCGGAACATGCGAGGGAATTCTTACCACTTAGCAGTAGCCGTTCGGCGCCAACAGTTTAAAATATCATTTGTTACCAACTTGGCGCTTTGCGAACATAATGGCTTAATGCAATTTGGACTGCGACCTTTTAAGTACTTAAAAAAAAAAACACTTTGTATATTTTTTCTAATCGAATTATTATAAGTGCAAGAGACCGGTTTTTGAGCGTCATTCTTATTATATGTTATCATTTAACGAGCCGTCGACTAGCTGTCGTGTTAAATTAATTTTAACATGAATAATAAATAATACAAAATTATGTAAGTATTAAAGTTTACAAAAAATATTTGGTTCAAAAAATATAATCAGAAAACTATTTATACAATAAAGCACAGATAAAAAAAAACTTTTTTTAGCTATAATTATTTATATGAACTTTTATAAAAGTACACTAACTAAAGAACAACGTAGAGGTAGTTAATAAAAGTAATTGCTAACTGTAGGTAGCCATTAAAATTTTGAAAATCAATAAGCAGATCCTAAAATGAGACTCGGATCTTGTGATAGGCACTAAAGTATATATTTTATAATTCGATATATATTATGCGTAGTTATATTAATTAATATAAATGCAAAAATAAATGCGCTTGGATCATTGTAAAAGCTAAAAAAACGGAAGTAATCGACAAGAGTAGAGTTTAAATGTCATGACCCAAAAGTAACATCTAAATGTCATCCGCCATTTTCTTTTTCGAAACAGTGACAGGAGGTTTCTTGTTGCAAAAAGAAGATGGCGGCGACATTGTTTCTGGCGCCGTGCTAAGCTCTCACATTAACCTCTCGTCGGTACTAGTTAACATTCGCGCTGCAGCGGTCGGTCAACAAGTACATAGGTACTGACGGTAGGGTTGCTTCGCCTTGAAGTCGAACTGATTTTATTTTATATGATATCAACTAATAAATTTCAAAATGTTTTACTAAGTACTAATGATATCCATAAATCATTGTTAAAAATATTTAACTAAGTTTTAGTAAACACTTAATATTCTTAATATGTTCTCGAGGTCTAATCTAACAATAAGTCATTTTATTTTCAATGACGATCAAAAACAAATGTTAGAAATACTTAACTACATCAGAAATGGCTTAATATTTTATTATCTGATTGAAGGTAAACAGTTTGTTTTAATTGACTCGGTTTTTAATAAAAATTATATTTATAGGATTAATACATATTGACTACATTAAAATTTAGTAATAGCATATAATTGTAATCGACACCACGTAATTTAAAATAATTAAAAGGACATCAATCTGTAAAATTTATATTTAATTATTAAAAAAAAAATAAGTTTATTAACTTTATTTATTTTTTGTACCAATTCTATAACATTTGAATGGAGGAATTTTATTTTACATTCTGTTAACGATTTCTACAATTGTAAAAAGGATTTTAGCCTCTAAAAGTTGATGTTATTTAATATTGGAGTACGACAAAAAATGGTAACAAAAATAATAAGTTGTTGGTAGGAAATTGATAAGAAGTTAAACTTTCCCATATCGACTTCATTATTACACTTAAATCACAAAAAAAATGTGTAAGTGTATAAAAATTGTTACTTAAACGTAAACTTCGTCACTAAAAATTAATGTCATTTTATCTTAAAACTTTTAAGTCTTGAAAGCGAAATATAGATTATTGAAACATGACATATTGGTAGGTATTAAAATTGTTCCGAAATGTCACGCAGACGCTACCTGACAACCCTATATGAAAATTCCCGTATTCGTACCGAGAGCACACTTCAAACCAAATTGGACTTTAACTGTGATGTGCAAAGCTCCATTTCCTGTGCACGTAAGGGGAGGCTTTCAAGGAGTGACGCGGATCGTTTTGTATTCGGACGGACGCCACCACGTGTTGCCCCGGGGTTCAAGGCTGTGTCGAAATGGCGAGGGTAGGGGCACCATATTGTTAGAGAAACCAGGGAAAATCAGGATTTGAATTTTGGGAGTAAACATTTTGAAAGGTTATATGTAAATACAACAAGCTTTTACACACGGCTTTGTCCAAATATAAGCATAAATGCCTGTTATAAAGTGAAGGCGATATGAAATTTGAAAAATATTGCTCATTAAAGTATTTAAATTACTAGGGGCTGCTCGCGACTTCACTCACGCGGGCGACAACTTCCAGGTATTTCCAGATTTTATAATAGCAAAAAGTTGTCATATTTACACACTCGCAATTTTAAAATTGACCGAAATCAATGAAGTTTCTGTGATTAACGCGTACAAACGCACTAACAAATAGAGAAAAAATCTAACTGTTGTTTTGTATTCTATTGCGTTAATAAAGGTATCTGATAATAGTTTTTCTCGTATATTTTCCATATACAGGCGGCAGTCAATTGCTATTTTATTATTTGTTTACTTATATATGACTTTTTGTACCTATTTTGTCATCAAAATATCATTGGCATCTCATTTTTATCCTACTGGCTGAGCACGGGGATTGGCAGAGTTCATTGACCTTTGATAATTTTATTGCCAAATAAGACATACAAATTGCATTACAATGTTTTTCTTGCCCGTTAAAACAAATTATACATAATTCTTACTAGCATTTGTTTTTGAAAAATAACAGTTCATCAGAGATTCGAAATTCGAAAATATGCAAACTTAAAAGTTTTTTTTTATTTTCTCACATTACATGACTTGTCAAAAAAATGGCAATCCTTAAAATTTTTCACATTATCACAGTCACAATACGGGGGTCGGGTATTGATCTCCAGCCTATAGAAAGCGGGGGCGAATTTCCTGTGGAGGGTGTGTTTTGAAAAATTGCCATCCACCGCTATACAACCTTTTTGTCCAAAACACGCCAATTTGAACTTTGTAGTTTTTATAATAAGGTAACTATTGACGGATTTTGAGTAGCCGTCAAGTATACAGATTTTCAGTCTGTATGGTGTCCTGATTTTTAACTAATTTTGCAACAGCGCATCTTTAAAGTTATGTAAATAAAAAACAGTTATATATTTTAAAATAAACCGAATGTTAATAGAAAAACATGAAATATACATACATATTTAACAAATAGGTAAAATTTCTTTGCATAAGACGTAAAAATAAATCTAAAGTATATTAAATTCTAAAAAGGAACACTTAAAACATAATTAAAATATTAAAAGATATAAAACTGAAAAATATTGACCCCATTATAATTTTGTCTTTAACTATAAAAACTCATTATGTTTTAGATGCATACTATTTACGTATATAGGTACTTAGTCTGCCTTTTTATGACTGCGGTCTATGGATGTCTGTACCGCAATCAACTCCATACAGAATAAGAGTTCTTCTTGAAATCGATCATAGATATATGAATTAAGTCTGGTCGCATCATGAGTTCGTCAACTGGCAAACACATTTTTTTTACTGAAATGCAAAAAAATATATACTGGAAATAGGCGTTGTGGTAGTACCTCCTACTACTAGTTTTTTTACATGTGAAGAGTGGCAAACGAGCATGCAAACCACATGATGTTGAGTAGTTGCGGCCCATAGACATCCACGTGCAACCACAAACACGTCTAAATCCTATCTGAGCTTGAACTTAGTTCCGTTTTCTATTTTTAGTATACGTTAACGACTTGCCATACGTGGTCAATGATCCATCTGAGATAGTTTTGTTTGCAGACGATACATCGTTAGTTTTTAAAGTCAAACGCAACAGTCAACAAATAAATTACATAAATGATACGCTTTGCCAAATCCAGAACTGGTTTAATTCAAACAACCTAGTTCTTAATCCGAATAAAACCAAATGTATTAAATTTACCTTACCCAATGTTAGAAGTATGAAGACGAATGTCACTTTGAATGATCAACCTTACAATTTGTAGATGAAACTGTTTTCTTAGGGATAACCTATAATAAGAGGTATCGGCGCATCTACGTACAACCTAAGACAGAACTTCAGTCCTATTAGATTCTATGTGGATGTCCATTGACTAGAGCGATTGCTTTGTCAAGTGGTCTGTTTAGAAATGTTTGTAGAGTCGTTTCTATTATATTTTTTTTTACGTGAGAAGTGTATTAAACAAGCAAGCTGCTTTATATTAATTAATTATATCTAAGCATTAGTCTTGCCCTTATTAAAATATTCCGGACCAATATATTTGTTCTCAGACCATCTTTGTCCGGCATACCAACGATTACAAACGAGTGGTACAAAGAAAACGTTGAATTAAATTAATATCGTATTCATATTTGGCCAGAGGTCGGTAGCAAAATAAATTGTTATAAAACGGAAAGAAAACATGAATCCTCGACAATAAGATTCATAACGAAATTTAAAAGTTGGGTAAATGTGCGTATTGTAATTAACGTCGGAGTTTTATTAAAAAGATAATGAAATTACGCGCTAAAACTGTTGTCGTAACAACTTGTTGGCGAAATAACAGAATTATGGCGAATCCCATTTGGTGAGGAGGTCCTGCGTAAACCAATTGTTTCATTATACTCTTGTAACGAATAGCGTGTATTAAGATCGTGTAATTTTTTTGATGGAAGTTTCAAATGCTCCTGCGATTACCTCTTTATTACGTGTATGTCCTTACATATTATGCATGTAATTTATTACAGCATAGAAGGTAGGAATAATCTTAGTTATATGTTAGTCAGATCAATGAAATCGTCTCTGGGAATTGCACACTATTAATTATTTGAAATTTATTTTTATGTACGAAATACCAAATGGACATTTGTCAACCTTTTGTTTAGGTCGACTTTAGATATAATAACTCAGAAAAGAAGATATGCTAAAATTGGGAACTATTTGATTTTATATTTAGTAACTACATAATGCCTTCCGGTTAATATAGCCGTACACCGAGAAGTTTTGGTATACTATATGTTTAAAGCTGCTGTTATACAAAAGACTTTTAAATTGTATCGCCTGTCGTTTACTCGCTAGCAGAGAGACGCTTGTGTCGTCTAACTATAAGGGTAGCGTTCAGAGCACAATTTATAAAAGGCGAATGACAGAAGGCGGGAAGGGCCTGTCATTGCTGTCACAGGATATCTATGGACACTGCGAAAAAGGCACGTCATAATATTTTACTGTAATAGTAAGTAGATGTATTGCGGGAACGTTTTACGTAATTGGTTGCGATTGGGGTGGGCGTGGAGGTAATTCGTTTTGATGTTAAAGACGTTTTATTTATGGATAACGTATTTCGCTCAATCGGCGTAACTTCAATTCAATAAATATACGATACTCGAAACTTTATACGTAATCATGACAAGTACAATAATTTTAATAATAATAAGTAAAAAACATTGTTTTCGATACAAACCTAAGCGCCTTACCACCTTTAAAAATCAATATGTATCCAAATCGTTTTGATTTGCATAATCCGCATTTGAAAGAACGCATGATTGTCGTGAATTATGTAAATGTTGTGAATAATGAACGCATTATTTGGCTTAGAAAAATAGAGTGATATTTTTTACTGAATAGATGGTACTGTTGATAGTGTTGCCACTTTCAAATTTCTTAAAATACCAAAATTTTAAGTAAGCTTAAAATAATAGGATTTAAAATAGTTAATAGAAAACAGTTAGTTTTAACTAATCGAATGTAATATTTAGGTTCCTTTACTAGCAATTCATATTTTTGTTTTGAATTGTTTTAAAAGATTTTAACGTAAACAATAAGTTTAAATATATTTTCCAGGTGATAGACACAAAGGATACCTTTAAGTACTACAATTTATAGGGTACCTTCACACCTATTTTTATCAAGAATCCATCGGTTTGGTAGAAATATGTGGTTACTGACTTACATATGGGATGACCATCTTAATCCTTAGGATTAATTGGTGACTTTAAGCGTATGGGCTTTGTGACCAATGCCCTTGGCCGGGGATTCCTTACTATCAGGCAAACATGCTACGATGAAGTAGGCGTTTACTATTCCAATTTCATTAAAAAACAGGAATTCGTTTTTTAAACTTTCAAATTTTCTTTTATCCTTTCGTTTCCCCGTTTACTTGTTGATGGCAGGCCATATTAAGTCTTTGCCATAAAGGAAACAATCAACAACAATCTATGTACTTAATATAATATACCTATGTATAATCTCACGGAGTTTCTTATTAGCAATACACCCAGTTTCTTGAAGCCGGACCCTTTTTACTTTGGCGTGGGTTCGCGAGGGTTGGGATAAAATATTACCCGCAACATTTTGGCCATTTCTTTATATGCCGAAGCAATAATATTATGACATATTACCTCCTTGGCGATCGCTTTGAACTTTTGCTCGTATTTTCCTATTTCCCTATCAATATCCAAAGCAAGTTTCAACTTTGGACCGGCAAAAGCTATAGCGATCAAAGGAAATGAGCAGTGCGGGCCATTTAACCCGTGAAATGCTACTATGTGTTGAGATTTATTGGAAAAATATAAACAGTATACATACGTAAATGATTCGTTATATATACGAATACACCGCGAGCTAGCAACAGATTTTCGTCACCAATTTTCTTTTAAGTTATAACTCTTGAATCGTTTCATTAAGCCTCGGGAAAGTCAGCATCATGTCTGTCTATGGATGGATTAATCAGTAATGGCTATATACACAGTAAAAAATAATCGAATACCAACGAACCTCAACTGAGGTTCACGATGCTTCATAAAACACCTTTCTAAAGCATTTATCGAGTTATCGTCAACGAAATTTGCACCTGGAACTGGGGCATTTTACAAGCATTTCGTTGTCTTTAAAGGGAATTGAAACTGAATTGGTAATGAAAATATTTTGCTGACTCATAGTCAAGTATCATCCGATAGGCTACATGCTCTTTAATTTTGTAAAGAAATCATTAACTATCGGTTCCTTAATTTTACAAAAATAAACTGTAATTGTTAATATTTTTTATATACTCTAGTGTTTACTATACGTACGAGATTAAAAAATAAGAGTTATTCTCGTTGTTGTGTCAAAATGTATACATTATTTGGCCACACGTTCCGCCCGCCTAAAGCGCGGGAACACGGCGCCATTTTGCCGCCGCCATGACTGTCGGCAGCGGAAGTGACGCGCACGTGAGCGCTTCCGGAGGCGCGTTCCGTTTCACTTGAACGTCACAATATTGCATCCATGCTTGAATTGGCTGCTTCTGTTCTGTTCTACAATGGGGATTGTATCTGCGCTGTCATTGTTGTTTTAATTTCCATTATCTTGTTTAATATTTACGGATTCGTATTTGTGAATCAAATATTATCCGAGTGTTTTTAATTAAGATATGTTTTGTTATTTTTCCGAATGGAAGTAAGCATGTATAAATTTTATTTCCCGTGGCATCCATGCTTGTATCGATTGGAACTGCTCTTCTGCTCTAAAGTGGATGTTGTTGCCATTTTTTTTTTTACATTTTTCCTTATCTATGGATTTGTATTTGTGAATCCCATCTTATCTAAGTGTTTTTACCTTAAATCTAATACGTATCGCTGTTTTTATTTTTTGTATTGAAATAAATATGTATAACTTTCCGCGAATAGATGTTTCATGAATATCAAATCAAGACGTTTACAATCATAATGAATTTAGAATATTAACGCAGCTGATTATATTTGGAGCCTAATACCTAGTTATAGGAAGCCTAGTTACGTAACTGGACAGGAATAGTTGGGTGATCAGGACCTCAACTTTAGGGATAGGTGAAAATAATTAGTGGAATATTTAAAATCCAATCCGTCATTTGGAAACTATTATAATTGTGTGATTTCTAGTTAACTGAGGTTACGATAACGTTTAGAACTTTGCCTTCATTTAAAAATTTGGGGATGAAACAATGTTTTAACATTTTTGAATTTTGAAACGTTTCAACACCTACAGTTTTTTTTATTGTGAAAGAGTAAGAAACGGGCATGCAGGCCATCTGGTGTTAAGTGGTCACTGCATCCCATAAACAATCACGTCCAATCTCAAATAGAACAGAAGTTCTATTTAAGGATGGACGCGGATGCGTTCCTACTCTTGAGGACTAAGATGGTCGCCTCCAATAATGTGTATCCGACAACCACAATACTACTATGATAAGTACCGGACTTTCTAATATACCTACAATGTACAATCCGTGTACCCAATTATAAACTACTTACCTAATTATAATCATGTCTAACTTGTTAATGAGAAACGGTTGCTGTAGAGTTGAAGCGACAGGCAACTTTGTGTTGCGTGTTTTAGCCACCAGCCAGCCCCCAGAGGATTATTATATGTCATAATTATACACCAGCTAAATGAACATTAACAAGGTTAAAGTTAATTACATATCATATAGAGAATGGTTTAGATATTCAAACTATAATTGGCAATGAAAGTAAATAAAGTTTGAATATGTATAACGCCATCTCTCGGAGTTCGTATTAAACTGTTACAAGTTAACTGATAGCAAGATAAAGCTCCTTTTTTAAAGAATCTCATGATAATTGTGTTTTTTTTTTGTGTGAGACGGGTAGCAAATGGACTTAAAAAGGACTAATGTCCAAAGTCGTACAAAGATCGTTGCTACATCTGAGGAATAAGATTGTTGCATCGCTTGTAAATGTAACCAACTACCGCACGTCTATATCAAAACATTAGATGCTTGAGAGAGCATGAGGACGGAAGTGGTACCTCCCCGGTCGAACATCTCTTATCAATGACAACTCCAACAGGTGTGGTTTTCGAATCGGCGTGCGAAATGGCGTCGTGAAGAGAAGCTCCGTAGCCAGCGGAGGGACGCCCCCGCGTCGCCGCCCGCGCCTCCGCCGCGGCTGCCGCTCAACGGCGGGTTCAATTCCATGTACAGCCATATACCGCAGCCCATTGCCACCATGAGCGATACTTATAGGTAAGTTTCATAACAAAATTTTACTGAAGAAAATTGACTTCAATTTCCATTTTCTGTTTTTTATGGGTAGTAACATTTTTTTCAAATTTTGAATGGGATCAAACGAGAAGTATAGATTTTGAAATAAAAAGAAATTCCAAGTCGCTCATTAAATGTTAAAATAACGTAAAAAAATGTAACCGATTTGAAAACTTACATTTTTTTGTGAAAACAAATAGACTTTTATCTATATTTACTTCAAAATATCAACTAGTATACCCACACGTCCGTTATTAATTCGTTTGAAACACCTATTTCATGTTAAAACATTCTATTTTACACTATAAAAGCAGACGTGTGCTAAAAATCAAGCATACTTGAGCGAACAAGCGCGTGTCTAAACATCCGTAGCGGATAGTATCAGTAGCCGATATCAACTATCAAACCACCGCCATCTATCATCGAGCGGTGGAACTAATGGAATCGCGTGAAGTCGACCGACAAAGGTCGCGCCTTACGTTTCCAGTTCCCGCCACTGCACCGAGACGATCCGAACTTGCCCCGACTTGCCACCGAAGGTCGACTTTCCACTCCAATTGATTTTTAATAGTGAACTTCAGCTAGCTTTTGTAGAGCAAATTAACTTAGTGAAACTAAGTTTCCCTTACTTCGCCCATGACTAAGTTATGCCCTTTTTGTTGTCGGAAGATTGCTTCTTGATGAAAATTCGAAAGATTGTAGTCAGTTCATTGTTTGATAGGTTCAATCAATTATATTTTTATTAATCCTGCATAAATGTAAGTACAGTAAGGGTTAAGATACAATTTACTTTTATTCATCTTTAAATATCATAAAACAAAGTCCCCCGTCGCGTCTCTCTGTTCATGATAAACTCAAAAAGCACTCGACAAATTTTCTCACAGTTTTCAACAGCAGGTAGAATGATTCCAGAGTTAAGTTTTGGTGCATTATAATTTAAGTATTCTTCTGTAAATTGAGCGAGAAATGAAATAGTTCAATTCAATATAGTTAAATTCAGTGGTCACTTGAAATAGATGTTTCTAATTGTTCGTTTTTGCAACCAGGTAGTGACTGGATGCATGTATGAAAGAAAAATAATGTAAGTAGGTAAACATAAACTATTACCCGAGCGAAGCTGGGCCGGATCGCTGGTAAAATATAATTTCTACCTACACTGCTAGAAGATTGGTAAAGACACTTACGATTAATAATTCAATGAGAAAGGTTCAATAAGAAAGTAACTTACAATGAAAAAGCAATTTGATGAAATATGTATGTACTTATGGTACGACGGTTAAGATATGAGGCGACCATCTTAATCCTCAGGAGCAGCAACGTATCTAAGTTCGAGCATAGATGGGGTTTCAGTCCTGTTTGAGGTTGTATGTAGATGTCCATTGGGTGCATCGACATCAGATTGCCTGCTTGTTCGCTACTCTTAACACATAAAACTAACAGTGGCTTCGTCTCCAGCTCGATGTCGGGTGGTCTCTCGTCGTCGTGTCTCCAGCAGCGGGACAGCGGCTACCCGTACATGTTCGGCGACGTGCTGGCCGGCGGTGGCTACTCTCGCGCGCCCGCCGCACACCAGCAACACGCCGCATACTCCCAGCCGCAAGCCGCTCCTAGTACCGGTAAGTCGCTACTAAAAACTGTGATGTGACGGATGATTTCTATCCGTCACTTTTTGACAGATCTTAAAAGGAGAATTTGTTTTCGTTCTTAAATTTCTATAGTAGAAAAAAATTACTAGGAGTCTCTTTATGAGATAACAAGCAGACTTCTAGAGTGGTTTATTTTTATCTCATTATTGTTTTATTATAGTCTTCAATTTAGTGTAACAATCGCTTAATCTTTTTTACGAAATTAAAGCGGTACAACAATAGATAATATTTTTACGAAATTAAAGTAGCCATTTGAAGTTATGTGCCATTCTACTATTTAGGAGGAAGATATCGGCTTCATATGTGTATTTGTAATTTAATTTAATTCTGTTCTGTGTCCAGCATTAGTATCTACTATACACGATTAAAATCGGAAAATGAGACCAAACATTGTAGTCTTATAGATTGGATGTACTTACTTGTATCTATTTGTAAGCGTACTAGAATCTAGCAAAACATTAAGTACTTATAACAATATATTATTGTAGAAAATACAGTACATATAGTAGTATTTTAGGTAAAATTCAGTAAACAATTTAATTAACCTTGAACGACGACATTCAAACTAAATTCAACAACTTCCCTCTCAAACAAGAGGAGATAAAGTTTCACCGGATTTTCACGTAAGTTCGAGTTACAGGTAGCGTTCATATACCATGTTGTAGGTATAATCGACAAAATCAGGCCTTGGAAAATATTTACCAACTTCGTAATAAAATGTAAAAAACGCTGAGTCAAGAGCAAGGGGCGTCTGGCTCACAAGACCGCGACATGACGGGAAACAAAAAAATAAAAGGAAAAAGAGGGAAAATAGGAGTTCGAGCCGCGATTGGATTTGCCGTTGTCTGTTCCTTACAAATGGCTTTTAAATTGATTTTGAATATTGAACGCTTTTGTTAACAAACAGTAAGTTTTATACTAGCTTTTGTCTATGGTTGAAAAATTGTGGAAGGTTGAGCGTTTGTTTCTACGGTGTTTATGTCATCATCAATATCATGATCAATTCTAATGGTCTGTTCCACTGCTGGGCATGAGATTCCACAGATTGAAAAGGATTAGGCCATGGTCCACCAAGCTGGTCAAGTGTGGATTAGTAAATTTCACATATGATAACGTTTTAACTCGCATTTCCCTCTCGATGTTTTCTTTGTCATTAAAGCAAGAGACGATTAATTTGTTATGGATCCATCACTGAAAAATTAAATGAGTAAGCGGCTGAATCTTAACGAATAGGCGGCTATTCCTGTGAATACTGGAGCTTTGAATTTTGGTTACCTACTTGGTACTTATTACGTGGAACTTATGTGTGGAGTTATTTATATTTTAATAACAATAATGAAAGTATTAAAACTAATTACATACTTATAATAAAAGCCTAACCTAAACAATCTAAAGGGAGTCCGTGCTCATGCAGCATGGTGCCAAAAAAGCTAGCGGCATCCCCACGTTGAATAGCCATTGTAAAAACGATGTAAAATTAATTACAATTTCATTTCATACTGAATAAGTTTCTCCGCATTTGTTGTACATTTTCGTACCGCTGAAAACGCTTAAACGTTAGCATAAATATTGTAGATTTATTAGTATTCAGAAAAAGAACAAACAGTGAGGCGCTGGCGTTTCCATTGTTTTAAAAAGGCATAACTTTTCCATTTGATATTATATATCACGCAGCGGACATTTTTAGCCGTAGGTGGCGGAAAGCGGCATGAATTATTGTTGTTTGGCCGTTTCGCGGCATTGTTCGCTGGAGTTTCCAGTTCCAAGCCAGAACAAAAGCGTTTTTCACAATTCAAAATGCACGCTCTCGTTTCATTTACTCTTTTGCACTCTCTCGACGGGCGCATTTCCAGCTACGTGCGGTATTTAATAATACGGATCCGTGCCTTGTGCCACGCGTTTTGGTATCTCTTTCGTATTTTGTGTTACATCTACTTCAAAGGGGAGGTACCACTGCCCTTTGTAATCCGCTATGAAGCAACTCTTGGTGCATTCCAGTTGTCGACTATCATTACAACTAAGGCAACAATCGCAGGAGAAGCGATGTATTTACGTAAGACCTTTCCTCATGTCAATTCTGTTTGAAGTTGGACGTGGATGTCTACGAAGAATAATAAAACAGGACGCTGGGCCACCTGCTTTTCAGTAATCGCTGCAACCCATGGACATCTAAATGCAAACACGACAGAATTAAAATCCTATTCTAGGGCGTATGTTTGTAAAGGCGTTGCTACTTCTTAGGACTAAGATAGTCGCTTCGTTTGTAAGTGTAGCCAGCGACCGCACACAACCGGAGCACAAGAATTGTCTCTTTCTACCACTTCTATGATCCAATTGCAGTGACTTTATAACATCAGGTTGTAAACATACTCGGTTGCTACTCATATTACTAAAAAACCGTTTAGTCACGCGAATAAAGCCTGTAATATATTAAACAATATGTGCATGAGAGCGGCAAACAATTTAGCAGTGAAAACGTACGATAAACGACCGATCATAGACACGCCATTGAGTATACGAGTCTCGCAGGAGCGGTGTTTAGACGATAATATCACATAATGAATGTAAACGTGCTGCGCCCTGCAACCCCTTTCGGTAGCAGAACGGAAAACTGTTATCGCGTGGCCCCACGCGGTTGGGGTGCAAATAGAGGAAAATATTTATAGCTCAAACCACCCTGCGTAGACAAAATGGATATCAATTTTAGATGGGGATGTTGGCTACAGTCTTGTGTCTATGTCTCGCGGTATCGGCAACTCAGCAATCATGTAACATTTTCAAGCTTATTTGTTAACCATAACGAAACAGCCTTAACAGTAAATAGCTTTACTGTCACCTGCAGTCTTTAAGTATTGTGTTGTTAAGATTTAGTTGTATTTGTCCATGGACTGTTTCGATGTACATTATCTTGAAAATGAGCGATCATCTAAAATAATTATAGTAAAGATAATAGATAGATATATATAGATAGTCTTTTTTAAGCTTGCATTCAAATGTACAAGCGGATACACTTCTTCTGTGAATGAATGTTAAAAAAGCAATATTTTTTCAAATTACATATTGCTATGCAATTTTTCGCAGGCGTCTAAACTTATATTTCGTGGACGAAGCAGTTTAATGTAAATTTGCACTTCCATGCATGCGAATATGCTATACCAAGACAATGTAAATTGAGAGCACGCAATCGGAATCCGGTCGAACATAGTTCTTGTACATCACGACAAATTAATTCATGTTCCAATTAACTTTGGGCTAAGTGGAGGTAGTTAATGCGATTGATAGGTACGCTCATAC
>DWON01000017.1:0-59020 GCA_018251015.1 Phocides pigmalion okeechobee
CGGTTGGGGAGGTGTGGTTGCCGGATACACATTATTGGAGGCGACCATCTTAGTCCTCAAGAGTAGGAACGCATCTTTCTTAAATAGAACTTCTGTTCTATTTGAGATTGGACGTGGTTGTCCATGGGCTGCAGTGACCACTTTTCATCAGGTGGCCTGCATGCCCGTTTCTTACTCTTTCACAATAAAAAAAAAACAAAAACCTTACTTTAATATATAACATTCACATAAAATCCCTTTCAATTATATACCGTTAACCCAACTCAAAAAAATTGATTTCTATTCTACTTGATTTCAACGTAGCAACTAACTTCCAAAAAAGAGAAGCTCATAACGTTTGCAATATATATTTTTTATATTATATTACTATAAGACGTAAAATATAAATCGAGATAATACAATACAAAGTTGAATGGCATACACACATGAATGTATAAACAGTTGAGCTTACTCGCACTGGTGATTTGCATATCTCAGCTATTGACTAGTCTAGACTTTGTTAGAATTAGCGTTCACTCAACTGGAACAAGTCTGACGAGTTAACATTCAAATCTTTGTTTCTTATCTGCTGCGTTGTCAAATCATACTTTATATTCTTTGGAATAACTTCAAATAAATTGACATTTTTTGTTAATTAAAATATAAATTACACAAATCTTTGACTAGGCAAGTTCGGTACAGGATCCCGGGTTCAATTCCAGGCTGGAGAAAATAAGTAAAAGATGCCTGTTTCGAGTCTTAGCATTTATCTTTTGCTATATTACGAAGCATATCACCCTTGTAACAGAGAATCCAAATTTGGTTCTATGAGAATAAATTGTTCGTTTATTAATCCTTTATTGGTTATTTAATTATTTTGCAAATAGAATATCTGATTGATGATTTTTTTCGTAATACTAACAATACAAAGGAAACAAACGCATTTTTTTAATTATTATGTGTGACATAAAAACGAACAATCATGATTGTCGGAGTGTTTAAACGCCAACCGTACGCCGCGTAGAGACCGCTTTTGCTACGACGCAATAGAAAGTAAACAATAATCAGAACTGATAACTATTGTCGATACTGGCAACACTTCAAAAGTAAACAGACCCTTCTAGGAAATCGGTGCACCGTATCGCGTTAATTGAGACGATTTTTTTTTTCAGAATTTCCAGAAACTACGACGCGACAAACTATTTGTTTTCCGGTACGCTAAACGATTGAGTAATACGGAAATACAGTTTAACCAAAGAATTGAGTTAACTGTTGTTTATTCGTTTTGTGAGTGGGTTTATACCGCACGAACAGATAATAATATGTCGTTTGTTCTAAAATTAATATCAGTATTGCTGTATACAATTAAATTTCGAAGTATTCTCAGACAACCTACAGTACGAACGTCATTTTGATAGCGGGGGTTTTCCATTATAATTGAACAGAAATAACTATAAACGCAAAACAAAAACAGATTAAGGCGACCCTGACTTTCTTGAACTCTTATAGTATAATTAACTCTTGACGACTTTTTATTCTTTTTACCATTTTATCCTTCATGCTGTGAATTATTTTTACTCGCATGTATTTCATACAATAACGATTAGTCATATTTTTATGTGCTTAAAGTATGTAAACTTCTGTGTACGTACTTAAATAAAGTTATCTTTAGAAGACTTGTAACGATGTCTTTGCTGGAACTATTTACGTATAACCAAATATGGTATGCTTCAATAATAAAGCTCATCTCGTATTTTAAATACATAACGTTAAAATGTACTTTTTTTTATATCAGGCCCTTGTATCACGCAAACCTACCGAATAAATTCAAATGCTTTATTTAATTATAAGATTCTTAAATACATTTCCATGGGGGGGTATAGAACGGACAATCGATGTGGCAGAGGGGTCCTCGAATGGCGACCACGTCTGGGCAAAAGGAGCACAGAGCGTCCCCCAACCAGGTGGACCGACGACCTGATAAAGGTAACGGGAAACCGCTGGATGCAGAGAGCACAGAACCGGTCAGAGTGGCGGCACTTGGGGGAGGACTTTGTCCAGCAGTGGACACGAAAAGGCTGATGGATGGATGGAAATACATTTACTGTATTAGATATTAGCTGCAACATTATATTACATTTGATAGTAATAAAATTAGCCACTTTTGCTAATTTTATTCACTCTATCATCGCTCGTCGGTACCATTTGATCCTGGTGGATTAAGTGTGACAGTGGTCCAATCAATGGCCGACGTCACACCAACCAGGCATATGACGCACGCCCGGCAGGATTGGAGGCTTAGCTACTTTCCAAGCGGCTCACGCTTTTTTCCGGCGAAGACACGTGAATGTTAGTAACACAGGGTGGCATTGCGTGTAATGTAATTTAATAGAACCTTTTTATGTTAGATGGCTAACAAATGAATATGGAGACCACCTAACGTTTAATGTCCGCGGCCGGATATTCAGCTGCAAACAGCATTGTATATTATCATTATGTATGTATGTGACGACGTACTCAGATGTGTTGCTACTCCTATAGATTAAGATGGTTGCATCGATTGTAACTGTAGCCAGGAATCGCATCTCTCCAACCGAAATGTGTTATTTTTCGACGATGATGTTCTAGGTCGAATTAAGTTCTATCACCTTAGTTTAAAATCAAAGAATCAAACCTGTCAGTACCAACGATAACGGAGTTTGGATACTAAAACAGACTTGCGAGGTGTTCTTACTATAGATAGGAAGAGTGTGAGGTGGCGAGGTTTAGGAAAACCGGACCCCTATTTTTTGCATAAAACAAGACAAACATCGCAGAATATTTTAATTTTTTTCCGTCAATTTTTATCTTCTATGTTTATGTAATTGACAATAAACTGAGGTAGACATTTTGAACTTTATATCACGAAGCGCGAAGTTCTTGTAAGTAACTGGTAACATTTGTATATTTTTGAAACTGGATAAATATCCGTAATAATGATACAACTACGCCCATGTAATATCTATTGAAATAAATTTTCTCTACGTAAGACTAAGGTGGAATACTTTATGTACTTGTTAATCTCCTTAATTGCATTGGGAAACAGCTGACGTTCACGTTGAACATTAACAACGATTAAAAGTATTATAAGAATATTAAGCCTATGTGGAAACCAAAAGATAACAATCAAGACAATGTGTTTAAGATACTTTTCGAAACACAATAACGATTATTAACTTTTTTGCCTTACAAATACAAGTTTCCAACTGATTTAAGATAAATTTGTAAGAAGGCAAATAAAGATATACAGATTTTTTAAATTCTACAGGTTGTCGAATCTCCGGGGAATTAACCGGGGAGATAGGACTTACCTCTGTTTGTGATTGTTTGTGGATGACGTTATTTAATATCAAGTGGTCTGCATGCCTTTTCCCTTTTCTCAAATAAAAAAAGCTTGCTTATAGTATTTAATTTGAAATGTGTTTTTTTAGAATACTTTATTTAAGTAAATACAAGTATTGACAAGTTCCAACAATTTTCAATTTATTTTTACGTTTGTTGGTAGCCCTGAAATAGGATTAGAGCACGCTCAATGGCGGTCTGGGGACGAGCGAGCACCGAAGGGCCACCTCGGCAAAGTGTTTATCGGCCCTTTCATTGACTGACAGTTGCTACCAGAGATTTGTCCTTTCGGGATCGATTTGGGATGCGTGTAATAGATTTGTCGCTATTGGCAAATGCTGAAATCTTCAGATTAATGATGTGACGAATGTAAATTTCTTGACAAAAATAATTGTAATAATATACTAGAGTAGTAGGGATTAAATGATTGTGTTAAGTCGTCGCAATACATGAGCATAACAAAAGCAGTGATAGCGAAACGCTAAGATTCTCTCCTTTCATGCCAGCAGTCTCCGGGGTTCAAGTCTCGGGCACCTCTGATTCGAAGTTTTGCGCCTATTAAATATTATATTCTATTAATATAAATCACTTCCTTTAACGGTAAACGAAAATCCGCACGGGTGCTAATTTTTCATAAATTTATCATGAATAATTTGTTGGACTATGTCCTAACCGTTCCTATTCAGAGAGGAGAAGTAAGCGGGGCAGCAGAGTTGATGGTGATAATATGATAAATGTAGATATGAAAGCCTTTTTTATCATGTTAAAAGCTGAACATAACTTATACAGCTCAATTACTGTTAAGTGAGAAAATATGTAATAAAACGAGATAAAACTTCGAATAGTTATCGAGTACAATGAATGAAATACTCGCAATTTATGAGATGTTTCCAAGAAGGGGTGATTCTTAGGTAACCTCCCATCGTGTTTACATTCTATAAATAACTACAGTAATCCAAGCTGAAAGAGCATGGGAAAGCCCACGGATTCCATGATTCGCGTGTCTTGTATCTCGAGTATTTTTTAAGACAAATCGATTTCTATTTCTATCTTGAAGGACGCCCTTGATACTGGAGGAGCTGGATGAAATAAACTCATTTATAAATAGTCATAAAAGGAGTGGGCGGTATGATATTTATATTTACTCCGAATACTTCTAAGACGTCTTTTGAAATAACATACGTACTTTTTAGGGTAATTAATTACTTCGTTGACTAGTTGAATCTCTTTATCAATCGTATTTTTATCCATTACCGATTATGCTGCACAAACAATGCAAGTGTCGCAATTGATTTCTCATATATTACCTTAGCAGGGTAATGAAAGAACAGATGTAAAAAGTTTGAAAACGGACGGTTGCATTTCCCAATGATGCACAAGCGGACTTAGGGATAAATTTACAGTAAACGACGTACCGCTATACTATTTTCGGAACTTTTATTGTAGTGTTGAGTATAATCCAATCCAAGTTCATAGCGAACAGAAGTTGAGGACCGCGACGAAAGACTACCTAAAGTCTGTCTGCCATTTAACACCCTTCATCCCAGAACACAGCAGCGCTATGTGGTTGCTCTAAGAAAAAACGATGTTGATCTTCAAAATGAAACCATTTCAAATATGATCTGTCAAAACATTAAGATAACGAAACCATTAGCAAACTCACGGTATTCATTCAAGGATAAGAACTCCATTCAAGGAGATTTATCCCTTAGCAGCGAGATTGTGCTATTAATAACATCGCATAAATTACAAATAGACGGCTCCCGAAGGAGACACGCGAAACGCCCACGCGGTTCAAGTCTATTTCAACAGATACCTACGCGTCTAAGAAAATAAGCTATACTATTTTTATCTGACCTACCTGAACAAACGTTTGAACTGTAGGTAAAGATCGCTAAGAAATATATTGAAGTCCCGCTTGTATTCAACAAGTGTAAGTTTAAAAGAATGAAATCCGATAAAGGAATGAAATAAGAATCGTGATAGAATCTTTAAGTTGAAACACAATCGGAATTCTTTATTTGGCTTCGTTTAAGCAAATCATTACGAAATACGACGGAAAAAATGTAAACATTTCGGCCAGTGGAAACGTTATTCGTACAATACTCGAAACTTCAGTTGTAAAGGCAACAATTTGTTTTAATCTCCAAGTTGGAATTAAATATAACTCAGCAAAGTTTGTTCTCAACAAGGGTTTAAACTCCAGATTTAATGATTACATTTTAGTATTCCTGGAAGAATCATTTTCCAACTTCGAGGCGTAGACACAGCGGGAAGTTGAAAATGATTGTTCCAGTAATACTAAAACGTAATCATTCTGAGACATTTTAAATAAAACTGTTTTGTCCTAGGCGTAATAAAAATGTAAATTATAATATAGAAATTAAATTTCTAAGTAAAGTATATAAGAAAACGATAAAAACGTCAATTACAAAACGGGTAATAGTTAATGTATGTACAGATGTGAACCAAAATAACGTTAAAAAAATCTACTATACCTACAAAAATTAATCAATTTTATCTTGACTTGTTTTAATATTAAAGAAATGTAGTGTAAAAATTGGAACTTATAGAGCATTAACGCAGACATAAGTTCTACAAATAAGTTGATGCGTTTCTGTTTTAGTCCTAAGTATAAAAAGTTTCTTTATCGACATGACCTCGGTATACCATCCAAGAACACCAGTTCCAAGTTGAATTGCATGCAGGTGTTGTATATTTCAATGCAGAACATCTACGCAATTATACTTTTAATTGTTAAATTTGAGCGCCAGACATCAGACCTTAATATCTAAATGGCAAATACTTCCCACACACTTGAGAAAAACTTATAGAGAACCTTCAGGTATGCAGGTTTCTTCACGATGTTTACCTTCACCATAAAATCAAGTAATTATTTTCTAATACGCACATAACTTAACTGAGGTACGTACCAAAGATTCGAACCTCTGACCCGCCGCATGCGAAGCCGGAAACTGAATCATTAGGCTATCACTTTGTGCAGAAATACCCGAAACTAAAGACATGCTGGGTATACAACGAGGAGGGTTATCGTATCAAAACGCAACTCACTGCAATATTAGTTCAGACAGATATCGGGTTGCTTTGTATTATCATGAACAAACTGGGATTTCTGCAGCGTAATTGAAATGTTATAATATTACATTAGAAATTTTGAACTAGACACAAACACAAATACAAACGTAAATATTATTAAACCTATATTGCGCCTGCGGCTGAAAATATTGATAAAAAAATCTTAAAATGTCGGTTATAAATATTAACTTCAATTTTTTGGTCATCACTCCTAGATAATAAAGGGTTATAATACATAGACCACAAGACCAAAAACTATTTTTTTCTTATTATGAAAGTGTAAGTAACGCACATGCAGGCCACCTGATATTAAATGGTCACTGCAGCCCATGGACAACCACGTCCAATCTCAAATAAAACAGAAGTTCTATTTGACATGTTGCTTTACAGTGGGCTATGTGGGTGGCGGTGGTGCCGCCCCGGGCGAGCTCTAATAGCTCTACCATCCTTACTGGCACTGTTTGTGCAAAATTAATGTTAGAAGATCAGATTAGTACTTTTCGCGTTAAAGATAAACAAATTGACAATTATAAATTAGCAAAAGCTTCACATTAGCTATTTACTATAAAATTTGCAGGTGATAGGATAGGTAAGTAAGTAAGTTTCTGCTTTATAGCAATAATGTGAAACGTTGTATTCTGTTGCAAAGGTGTGGTAAGTGTAAGCATTGCACGTAGCATTTCAGCTTAGTCCTTATAGGTAGTGACGTTGGTTCCAGATTTATAGAAGCGGCGTTACCTACCCGCTCGTTTATAAAAATAATTAAAAAATATTATTTGATACCGAAAACCTTTTAAAAAATATAATATAGCCTATTATTTGCGGGATCACAAGTAGTGTATACCAATTTTTATCAAGATCGCTCAAGCCTTTCTTGGGTTATAATAATAATACAAAATGTATATAGACACACAGAAAGACAGACAGATAGACCGAAAGAAACATGTATATTCTACTAATGATTTTTAGAAGTTTGTAAGTCATAAAACAAATATTTATCATAGAGTTGGACAAAAAAATATATTTACAGACAGTGAATACAGATTTTTATAGTAGTATAGATACAAAGGCGAGATGCTGTATCGCAAGTTTAAAAGGAGTGCCAGTTGGCGCATCGGGCGGGCAGGTAAAAACTGGCGAATCGAGAACAATCCGGCTTCGTGCCGGCCACCCAGACCGTGCACAATCTAGGGCGCCTGAGAATGACGCTAGGGTTACTATCTGAAACGAACTTGGTGAACGATTTCAAGGTAATACGATATTTACATTAAAAAAACAAAAATACCGGTGATTAAGCTCGTGCGAGTGATTTACACTTTAAATATACTAGTACATAATAAGAAAGCTCGTTAATGATTTGTGTATGTTTTGTTAAGAATTTCAAGTGATTTATATATTGTGTGCAAATGTGTCAAATTAACAAAATATAAAACGAAATGATTTTTCTGCTGTCAACGTAAACAAAACTGTGAACAGAAACCTATTCAAATACGTTTATGAAAATAATGACAGTTAGTTAGTTGACCATAGTTCGACCGGAAGAGTACCGACGCTCTCATAATCCGCCATAGGACAACTCATGTTTCGTTTGGAGCGTTGCGATCGCAGGCTACGTTTGGAAGCGATGGATACGATGACGATTAAATCCTTGAGAGTAAAAATACATTTATGTACGTTCTTACACCTTTAGTTCTGTTTGAAGTCGTAAGCCGATTTCAATGGGCTGCAGTGACTACTTAACATCATGGCCTCCATGTTCGTTTGCTTCTATTCTTAAATAAAATATCAGTAGGAGTGTTAACACCGAACTGTTTCTTATTTTTAATTTTACCTGTAGCCTTAATCTTATTTGGCAACCATAAGACACGAACGCCGCAATGCCGATTGCACTTCTCGCTGACTGATAAATTCTAAGAATGCGCTTATATGAGCAATTCTTAGAACTAACGTATAGGCAGCAATATCGATCGTATACTATAGATATATTTGTACGGATCCTGTTTAAAGCCCGTGTTACGGATTTTGCAAAAACCTTGATCGCACTTCTCGGAATGCGCCATTAATCATTTATCATTCGAGGCATAGCTTTATCGACGCACTTAAGCTTGATGACTACGCCTCGACACCAATAAAAGCAGATTACATTGTAATGCCATTATCTATTAAACTTTTATGAGTTTCGAAGATACAATCTTAGGTGAGAACGTTACAAGATAAAATTTCGATATCAAAATTAGCAATTGTTTCAAATGGATTACGATGAACGCCGAATACCGAGCGTTGATAAACTCTATGTGATTTGATGAGTAGTACTAGTACCTCTGATCGACGCTGCCGGTGACAAGAGGGCTGATTCATATCTCGCGCAGAGAATTGTTATTGCTATTCAACGCGGGAATGCAGCTGGAGTTCTTGGAATTATTCCGCATGGGCACGGATTCCCTTTAGATTGTTTAGGGTAGGCTTTTATTATAATTAGTTTTAAGATTTTCATCATTGTACATATTTGATGATATGTTCATTTGTAGCTAAATTGCAAGACATCAAACATCATCATGTACAGGTTACTGTTTCATTTCAGGGTATGGGGCTCATCTCCAACATTTACTATAATTTTCAGGAAGTATTACCTACTATTACAAGATCAAATTAACATTCGGAGTCAAAATTAGCAGTCGTCTCAAATGTCTGATGCTGAATGCTGAAAGCTCATTAAAGCGGATTCTCACCTTCATAATTATTAATGCGAAAATTAGTTTAAGGACCCAAAGCGAGTGAATAAGCTCGTAAAAGCGAAACTATCATTTAGGTACCTACTCGCTTTTTAAGGTAACTGTCTTGCTGTGCACTGATTAAGTCTCATAATGAAGTTCACTCGCGATCCCGTTTTAATTACCGCGAGGAGCAAGAGCAACGGTGGCTTCATTTTATGTTCGTGTTCGAACTAGTTCTTACCCGCGGTTCCTCCGTGAAATTCGACTGTGACAACAACAAACATATGCCACCTAACGTTACCATGAGTTAAATGTTAAAAAACTTGTATATTTTCTATAATTAAAAAACAAATGCAACCATGACTCTAATATCTAATATCGACATGTATCAATTTTTTATGCTTCAATTGATTTTTGTTTTCTATATGAGGAAATTTTAGTTTTCTATATCGAATATTTATTTTTAACTTTATATATGCAAAAATATTTACTTACATGGTATTTACATACACATATATTTTTTATAAAGCGATCATAATAAACACTGTCAAAACAAAGAGTAAACTGTCCGTTTTAGATATTTTCATTTATTAAACTAAATTAATTTAACATGAAACTAAGGGCAGTGTCGCCCTTAGTTTCAGGTAACTGTAGAAATGACGCATCTACCGCCATTTTGTTAAAAGGTTAGGCGAGCACAAATAAACTATTGTACTTCTGAACAGTCGATCAGGTAGAAAATATAGTACGTAATAAATCTACTGCTTTTCGCAAGCAAGAGTAACTATATAAACGGTATAACAGATAGATCATTATTGACCACTCAGGTCAGCGGCAAACATTCTCAACCGGCCATCGGCCCACCATTCTTCTCGCTTCATTCTTATCCAGGTGAAATTGAAATCAACGGTGTACGAAATAAGTTTCAAATTCGAATGGCAAGCGGTGCATAGTTAGCCTGGGCGACACGGTTCAAGCTAAGGCAGTTCCTGGAATGCATCGATATCTTTTTGCAATAACTCGGGTTATGGCCACACAAAACCCTATTGTGTTTTTTCCTTATAGATCGACCCTAATTATTTGCAAAGCGATTAAAATTCACACGTTAGATTGCTTTTGCAATCGGCACGCATGAAACGGATTTTCCTTTTATAATCAATATATATCTGTCATGTAAATTTATTGAAATATCTTTAATATCATACACTAAGCGCAATACTCCTCGTAGGGTAGAAATTTACCATATCCGTTTGTCAAGCGTCGGGTATTGGGTTCGATCCCCGCTTCAGCATAAATCTAAAAACATTCATTCAAGATCTCATTAGGGTCTGAGCGTTTGAGTACTAGTCTCTGCATGGTACAAGCCCTCCAAGACACAGGCAATTATAGCTTCGGACGGTCTATAAAAACAGTAACGCGTAAAATCTTAAGCCCTTTAATTCATTCAGAAAATATTTGTTAAATGGAAATACCGTCAAAGGCATATGATGCAAACGTATGGAACGACGTTTTAGAACCTTGTTTTAAAAAATAAACAATCCTAGTTGATTAAATGCAAATAAATTAATACGATGTGCGGGTCAAGTCGGTCAACTAAAACCCATTTGGGGGTGAGACTGATTTCTTGGAAAAATGTTACGGTGCGTGTGATTAAAACGATAAACTATTTATTTACGGTCAGGGGCGCTTAAATTGTTTATACCTACAAGTAATTACTGATACGTATCTACTTAAATTTGTACATAAATAGTAAACTCACATTTGTCCTCATATTTTTTGCTTTGCATTAAAAATAATCGTTTATGGTTACATTTTTTATGTACTTTTCATTTGTGGCATAAGTAAGTATGTATTGTAATGATCAATTTGATTTGATTTGATATGATTCACTTTTTTGACGTTACAGAAGCGATAATAGAATATAGAAATTAGTTTTCAAAAACGCAACGCATCTATTCACAACGTCCGACAGGAATTTAGTTCTGTTTAAGGTTGGATGTAAATGTTCATGCGCTGATAAAATCAGGTGCACATTCGTTTGCTACTCTTCTAAGATAAATAATATCTTATAATCAGTATCTCATCAGCGTGTCCAAGATATCTCACAATTTGCAAACGGCGCGTGACTCAGCGTTAAAAGTTAAACAAGTTAGCGTCGGTGATTGCGAGTTATCACAGCAATAAGTTGCAATGTTCTTATCGTGACGTGGGCATTAGGAGGGTTTCTTGAAGGAAACCTTGTTTTTGTGTTGATCGGTTTCAATAAATAAGCAACATATCCGACGTTTCTACAACGATATACGAATAATTCCACGCAAATGTGTAAAATCTTTAGTAAACACACAACTTTTAAATTACTCGGAATGTGTTACTTTCGATCACCTATGGACCTTTATCTTACAATATTTAAATAGTAAACGAACATGCAATCCATCGGATGGTAAGCGGTCACTACCGTTTTTGGATATTTGTAACCACCTCCATATACAATAGATTTCTCATCTTGCGAACACTAGTTGGGCGCCTTATATGTAAAGTTCGCCTCATTGTAACCATTATCAATCTCAACGTGCCACACATTATCTCCAATAAGCACAAAAACACATAAAATTTATCTTATCATTTCTTTGTATTTTTATAGGTAAAAATACAATAAAAAGGCCCGAATAAACCAACATGAAATAGTATAAAATATTTTATAAGTACTTGAAAAGTTTAAAGTAATTTAGGAAACAAACCAATATTCTTGTAACATTAAGTAAAGGGAAGTAGCAAGGCTTTCAACGTGTCCTTTTAAATATGAAGGTATAGAATTTGACGGAGCGCGCAAAATCATTATTAGAAGTTTGTGAAAAGAGTCCACTTACGTACCACACTTCACCTTTTACTCTAATGTTCCCGCTACCCTAGTACAATGGTCTACTTATAAGATTACACCTTAAGAGGAAAAGAGTCGAGTTAACATGAGGATTAGCTGTGAATAGAGTATTGGTAAGTAAGTATTACAGGTCACTGTATCTTTTTATACTGTTTGAGATATTTGAGTCCTATCGCGGGCAACAAACCATAGGGATTTACAAATTTTCTATTCCACTATTACACATATAAAGTTTCGTTTTCTTAATTATTATGGATAAACTTTTGTTAAGGAAAATCAAGAACAACTTGTGGAACATTGGACAAAGTTGTTTGCCCAAAGTTATTCAGTTTTTTGTATCTCTTGAAAATTAAGGCTATTGCAACCAAGCACCCAATGCCTTAATTCCTACGATCTTATTTTGTTTTTACCGCCAAAAAGCATATAAATATATGCTGTGGTAATACGAAATTAAAAATTTGACTAAACTATGATTTCAATTCGAAACTTAACAACTAAGAGTACATTTACATTTTTTTCGTCATGCATTTGTTCGTACCAAGTACATGAAAGTGGTATCGAAAATCTATTGGTGTCAAGTCTCATTGCAGTAATAAAAATACGAAATATTTATTCAAAAAATTATTTAACCATTTCCGTTTGACATTTTATGTTCACCAATTTGCCACTCATAGTACAAGTTGAACGGAAGCGCTCCCATGCCATTCTTTCGTGACAAGTGACGACATTCGTGACCAAAGTGTCGCCATTGTTAATCTTAAATAATGAATAATGATGTCCGAGACGTTGATGTCGTTTTAAAGAGCGACTTGAGAAAATCGTGGTGGCTGTTGTGTATTTATAACTATGATTGTCTTAAAATAAAGTAGAGTTAAGTAACTTAAGATAAAATGAGAGAATAAGTTAGGTTGAGATTGCTATATTAAGTTATCGAACATATTTCGCGGAAGATACGCGGCGGCAGAAAAAAAATAATAAGTGAATGTAAGAAGTGATCGCTTAGCGGTTATTTGTGTTTTTATGCGGATGTTCGGGTTACAAATTCCTGTCACACATTACTCTTTTTTAGTAGTAATATACATATATTACAAATTATCAATTACTTATATTGGTAAAATTAGAATATAGTGAGGAAAAATGTATATTTTTTTATTAAGTTCTCCAAACGTGTGAAGTCTACCAATCCGCACTTGGCCAACGTGTGTCCTATGATTTAACCCGTTTTATTCTGAACGGAGACCCGTGCACAGTAGTAATGACAGTAATGGATTGAAGATGAGAAAAAAAAAACGTGGCGTCATTACTCCATTGAAAGGAGGATCATAAATCTGAGCTTAAACAATACATAGCGTTAAGTTTAACTAATGCCGTGTGCTCATCGCGGAACGGAACGGTAAGCGCACTCGCACACAACTCCACCGTCGGTTGCCGACACGAATATTTCACTTATTTTGCATACTAACAAGAAACGGTGCGCATGCCCGCGCCCGCGACATTGCGTCACCGCCGCGCGCGGCTTGCGCAATCGACTCACGCGCTGCCATTCATCCGGTCGCACCGGCTGGTAACAGTCTAGATTCGTTACATCTAGAGCCATGTTTCCGTCTCGCCGTGTGAGCAGAATATGCTTATTAGCCCGCCGAGGTTGCCGAGCGGTGGGCAAGGTTAGCGCTACCGATGTCCGCGCTCGGTACGTTTGAGGTACGTTAGCGGTGCCGGAGGTTACCGGACGGAACGCTCATTGCTTAGCACCAAATTAAGTACATTTATAAATAAAAATGTTCGTTTGTTTAACGTTAATTCATTATACTTCTATTGCTGAACACGACGAATCTCTCATAATAATGGGCAGAGGAAAGAGACAGTAATCCACCATGCCATCTAAGTGCAGATTGGTAGACTTGATATACATTGAGAATTTACAAGAATTCTTAGACGTGTAGGTATCCGATAGGTAGGTCGCGATGTTTTACTTCATCGTTAATGAAAACGATAAAAACGATTTATAATATGTACGTTATTTCGAGAAATCGGATGAACGTCTGACACGCTGATTCGAAGCCTTCGAACCAAACGAGCTCGTTCTTACTTATTACACCATATTTTTTTTATCAAACAGTCGGAGTCACAGCAACGTGGCCGGGCACAGCTATTAGCTCATATTCTAATTTAATTTCATACCCACAGCATTACACAATCCACTAAATTTAACCACATATACGTTAATTTTAAAGGGGAACAAAAAATATGTGAATGAAACGAAACGGGCACAATGGACAGGCAAAATTAATATTCTTGTTAAAATGATCAAACATCAAAGGAAAAAGTTTTCTCGCTCCGAATAGCAAGAAAACTAAAATAAAAATACTTTTCCAACAGGAGATGTGGATCAAGAAGCTAATAGGGGAAGTATGAATAGTAAATTTCACAAGTATGTCAACGTCAGCACATTCATTCATACTTATGTGCCGATTAGCGTTCGTCGTATTTCTATGGAAGTTTTACGATAAGAGGCCGGATGTTTGGGTCTTGGTTGTCATTGTTCACATTGGCCTATTGACTGCTAGTTCTAGGCCTGATTGTTACCCTGTAAGTAAAACTTGTATACCAACAATATCACCTTTCCGGTTGTGATAACCAATTTTATTAATTTCGAATTAATTTGCGGTTTTAAGGCAAATACCTTACAATGATCTAAATATCAATTCACGTATTTAGTACATGAAAAGTCATTAGTGGTGATGTGGAATTTTTGCCATTAGGAAAAGATTCCCTATTCGGATTTATCAAAGTTATGTGCCTATAGAAATAAATTATCAACTGTATTATATATAACAAAGTTTCAAATAATTCTGAAGTTAGAAGTTATTTTGTTTCGAGAAGAGTTTTGCGGTTGTCGGCTACATTTATAAGCAAGGCGACCATCTCAGTCCTCAAAAGTAGCAACGCATCCATGGACGACGTCGGAGAGGACTTTAGTGTTTGAGGATAGATGTATATGTCCATGGGCTGTAGAGAGCATTCAACATCAGATGGTCTTGACGCTCGTTAACCAACATGGTGACCAAATTTCATTCGTCCGTCCGTCGACGTCTTAGTTCGTACAGTCCACTGTTCAGTATAATTACTGGGTGTACGATGAAGATGATTAGTTATTACGCAAGAGGGAAGACTATTTTTGGATACGTACTGGGGCCACTTATCTATCAAACCTACATTATGCGTACACGATTGAAGATCCTAGCTTGGCAACCGGACAAATATCTCCGTTGTACCAGAACTATTTGATGTATGCTCACCATGACACGAAACAGACAATATTTCAAACTGGCACATAGCCATGACACACTTATTTGTTTTTAGTTGTCTACGTTTAAATATTATTAAGAAATAGCTAGTAGGTAAGGAATACCTCATTGTTGATGGAGTGGATGATAACAAGAGGAAAAAAGTGATTATTTGTATTTCAACAACTAATGTTACATAGTGTGAAGAAGATCAGAAGTGTATTAGGGACACGTAAACAAATGGAATTCGGAAAATTGGGTCAATTGTTTCCACGCAACAAACATTTAAACATAATTTTTATGCAAAAAATATAATTAATTGTTGTGCGCCCTGGGGGTAAGAGTAGGTTTTACGTATGCCATATGGTCGGATGGCATTACGCTCTGTTATGCCAGCATATCCTCTCTTCGCTACCTTTGTGTACTCTTTACTTATTTTAATAACAAAAATCTATGAACTTCATTTAATAAACAGTGTTTTATTTTTTGCAGTCCATAATTAATTATTGATTATTTTAATTATAAATTATTTTAATAACCAACAATATCCGTATTTCACACTTGCCGAGCGTCCCATAAAGACCACGTTAATTTTTTTTAATTACAGAGATATCTGTAATAAAAAATATGATTAACATATTTATTCGGACCGAGGCGATTTAAAAGCAATTTCTTTTATAATGCGCTCAGGTACATATAATTTATCAAAACATATACTTATGGTAAACGACTGTAAAACAAATCAAAACATTACATACAACAGTAATACAATAAACCTATTATATTGTAGGGCGCCGTGATTCAGACATCGTATCGAATCGATTACGTGGAGAGCATTGCGTTATTTAATTAAAAAGAATTAACGTAATCAAATTACAGATAGCGATTTATATAGAAATATTTATGTGGTACGAGGACAGTGCATCAAATCTACTTAACATTGTCATTTTTTTTATGAAAAACGAGCGTAAAGTCGTACTTATGCGTTATAAATACGAACTATTGTTTATTTATTTTAAAAAAGTTGGATCCTATGTTCCTCATACAATTGGTTACCTACGTCCGTGGACAGGATTGACTCTTATTATCATCACACGAGCTATGACTCGTTTGCCACATTTATGACTTAAAAATGCAATCAAATTTATTTATAGACTGTTGTTTACTGACCCTAAAAACTAAGTTGGAAGCCTTTTTCACATTACAATATAATTCAAACCAAAAGCAGAAGTGACGTTGCTAGCTTAAAATACGTGTAAAATTGTTAGATTCTCAATTTAAGATCGAAGAAAAGACCACAATGTTGTCCAACTTAGTAAATCAATTCATTTCGTCACCACCATAGAGCATCGACATAATGAATACCTACGATCAACATCGTATCATAACACAATTAGCGTAACGTGTTATTCAATTTGACAATCACAATACAATTCAAACAAGCACACAAGCTTATCAGCAGTCACGCTCGTGAGGCGCCACAGATAATATAATTAACGAGCAATATTTCACCCACGAGCGGTCGTCAATGTGCCGCCGTCGATCGCATCGCGGCAAACAATACGCCCTTTAGACGCAACCGTCACGAGCTAATTGAGTTTGAGACATTTTACTTGAAGCAATCTGGAACAGCTCCTACCGGCTGTCAATTTAATATTGTACTCGTTAAATTCGCCTCGAAATCTAAATTTTGCGGCATATTAGCATTTAACGCACTCCCATTTGCGATTTTCTCATTGAAGTTATTACAATAAGATTGTTATAAAAAGAAGTATTTTTCACGTTTACGCAATTTTATGCTTTACTTAACATATTTTAAAATAATAAAAACTTATTTAATTAGTTTGTACTTGACGGGAGCCACCCACTGCTGCCTTTATTATCTGCTCTGAAGCAACTCTCGTGTTTCACTCAAAAACGAGGCTTCCAGGGGCTGAGCAAGTTCTTTATATATCATCAGGTGATCTGTATGCTCGTTTGCTGCTCTTTTCGCACGAAAAAAAAAACTATCCTCAAGTGAAAGACGTAATGCGAAATCGGAGGATAGGAAAGGCGTTCGTGACCGATGTTGCAATTCCCGTTACATTTGGAGTAGGTTAGTCACAAATATCACCAACAGGTATCGTGCATTTCTGTCTGCAACTTCTATTAAACTTGTGCAAAGACGAAAAAAAATTACCTTTGTTATCTATATTTGTACGATTTTCATTTTACATTATTATAGTTTACTATGTACATTTTGGGAAAATGTACAAATAAGTTCCAATCTTATATTTTTCCACATTAACCGAAAAAATGTGTTACATTCGTGAACGTGCCGGATGTAATACGGAATACTAATTTGTTCCGTATCAGAATTTCAACGGCGTTTTTATTTTCCACGGCCAATTTTCCTCCTTCGTATTCGGTGACTTATTGTCGTGTTAACCATAATAAGCGCCTGGTAGGTATACTTTTATTCGCCACGAAACATTACTCACCACTTTAAAAAAAAAATGGTTATACTAACCGTAAGTTGTAAAATAATGCCGTTTCGGTTCTCTCCTCAGAGGAGGTTCATTTTCGCCCCGCCCCCCAACAAGTGTGAACAACGCGACAGAAACGAATGCAATTATCTCCGAGCACAATTGTTTTATCGAACGATATAACCGGGCAGGAAGAAGGACTGACTCAATTACTTTTGTACATCGCACCCCGTAAGTAAAGTATAAAGTCATACACAAGTGGTTTCTTGGGTAGCGTACACAAATATAGAGAATCAATATGATACTACGAAAACATAACAGTATAAAAATTATGTAGATATATTGCTAATAAGGGCAGATGTTATAACTATAGTTCAATCGAAAAGGTAGATCCGCCGCCCCCATAATTTGTCGTGAAGCGGATCTTGCGTTTTCTTCAGCGTCTAGTAATTCAATAATATCATGTGCGTTCGTTGTTCGTTTGTTGGTCTCCCGGCATAAAAAAGTTTTTTATAATTTCATCACATCTGTTTATCCTTTCATCCGCGAGGAGAAAAAATCTAGAAAATTTTAATGTAGAAAAGAGATTGCTTTAAGTTATTTTGAATTTGTCAGCAAGCAGATACAACAATTAATTCATGGGTTGATGTGATTTTATAGTTGATCCCGCTTATAAAATCCAACCACGTTACATGTTTAATAAAATTCCGATTGTAAAATATTTCACCAGTAGTTTAAATACAATTCGCATCCCGTTAATCTGTTGGACCATAATATTTTGAAACACAGTTACCGTTTGCAAATCAATTTGTATACCTGTTAGAAACCTCGCACTGATATTGCATCACCGAATTGAATGTAGAACTGTGATATAGCAAACTTAATATGAATTGTTTAAGTAAATCAGAAATAGTGCAATGTTCAGTGGTTATTTCAGTTAGTTCAGTTAGTGTGATATTTCGTGATATAGAACCCAAAAATGAAAACCGAAGTGAACGTGGGGTAAGTAGATTAATCTAACAATAGCACATGTCAACAGTTTGTGGCCGCCGCAATTTAACCATGACCATGATCCATGCAATTGGTTCAAAATATAGGCAATTAAAAATTGTTAATCGTGAGTACCCGTTACATAATACAAAATCAAAATAATACGTACAGCAAACGATTTTATGCCGATACATTTCGGAAACACAGACAATAGCATATCCCGACGCTCAACGTGCAAACACATATGATAAACGCCGGTTTTACCTATATGTATTTTATTTTATAAGAATTTAAAATGTATCTAAAACTATCATTGAGATTTGGTTTATCATACTTTCCTCAAAAACTCAAGCGCAGTAGAATTTATATTTTTAAAATACTTAAATTTATATCAATCAAGCCAATTGCAATTCAAAGTTCACTATATTTTTTGTTATAAACCTATTTTAAATCAAATAATTTAATATGATATATTCACACCAACTCAAAAAATATTAGGTACCAATCAATTTCTGTTCCCCTGATTATATCGGTGTGTGTGTATGTGTGTAGGTTGATATTGTACAGTTCCATTCACAAGTTCGTTATCTCAATATTGAAATAGCAACATTGCGTATAAGCCATGCCACTATCGGACGCTGAGCTGACCGCTATCGAAGGTGCTCCCGTCCTATCTGAACGGATGTTTATATAAGTGATAGGCAAACTTTTAGCAGTTTATTAACCCCTTGACTTTGAACTCGCCACTATTGATATGTAGCGTAATAACAGTGCTCGTTTTCGTCCCCGTAAATTTTATTACGGTCCCGCCGCTCATTCATAAAGCGTTGACTTATCGCTACACCGGTTGTAGGAAATTTTTTAACGTAAGATAAACTTTAATGTCGCAATAATTTACTTTCAGCAGAACAAGTTGAAACTTTTTATTATAGTTTAAACATTTTTTTATGTTACAGAGTATCAAACAAGTATTTAGGCGATGAGTTCAGCTACGTGTTACTGCCACTCATGGACATTGACACCCAAGATCAAGCAAGACTGAAGTGTTGAGGTCATATGTAATCCATTCCTACTCTAAGTGATGGTAGCCTTGCCTGTAAGTGTAGCCAATAAACACGCCTTACCCTTTAGTCACATTGTGAGGATTGCGGTGGTATTTTCCCGCTCGAACTATAGTACTAGAATACACTATAACACTCAAATAAATTGAATAATTTTATTCGCGATAGACTGGAAAAAACGTACTTATAATAATATTTTTTCGTGATTCATCCGATGCCTGGTTTGTAGGTATGCCTGGTTGGTAGGTATATTTTAAGTTCTCTTGCACTAGACTTGCACGTTTAGTGCTCTAATAGTTTACGATAACAAGTTATCTCGCATCATTCAACTACCGTCACTGGCAATTTCCGCATAAGTGAGTAGTTAGTATAATTATTCTCGTGGCTAACATACGGTACTCGTGCCGGGCTAATAACAAATACCATAAATGAGCAATAGCTGAATATTATACATCATATAGAACAAAACAAAGATATTGAATAATTTTGAAAAATCTTTTGTTATTATTATACATGTAGTGACCAAATCTATATTGTTTGTCTGTCTATCCGTAACAGTATAACACAAAAAACTCATGACCAATATGAATTAAACTTATTTCATTTTGTACCCTTAAACTAATTCACCATTTAGAATAAAATCATACAAATGTATATATATTTTTTGTTATAAAATTCACTCACATGAAATCACAGAAAAACTTAAAATATTCCATTGTGATCTTAAAGCAAATTTATTTGTATTTTATTACCGTCTGCTGGGTATAGGTATCATTTAAGAACAAAAAAGTTTGATCTATAGTCGTCTACGATGACCAAACACGTATTGATAGACTTCAACATCTTTCAAGTTTATCGAAAACTCTTTGGAATGCAGGCTTGTTTAACATGATTTTCATCACCATTAAAACAAGTGACAGTATAATTCAATCATAATTTTGATAAAAAGAGACTGAATGCCAGAGTTTCAAACATTGAACCACCCATTTGGAAGGCAGGAATCTTACCACAAGAGTATGACTAATTATTATGGTCACACGCTACGTAAATATATTAGTCATCTAATGCATCAAAACCGATTCACTTTACATAGTTTACTGTTTGTGAAGTTATCAGTTTATCGACTACGTCAGCGGGTGAAATAGAGAGTGGGCGGTTATCGTCCACTGCGCTTGCGTCTCTAAAACGTCACCGAACATCTAACGTTTACGTCATGCTAGGATTTCAGAGAAACTATTTCATTGTTTTTATCACAGTTTTTCACGTCAATATTACATTAGATCCGCGTACAAAGGTGCCCGTTTATACACATTTAATTGGCGAGTTATAAATTAAAGACATAAAATATACGGACTATATAATTACAAAAATATGCTAATTTCATATTGCAATCCAATTAATTTTCGGAGGAAAGTTGTCTGTGACTAACGTAACATAAATCCTTCAAACATTTCGATCGTTGGACTTTACAATAGTAATTATAGACCATCGATCAATATCGACGAGCCATGACGAATAAGAATATACTACTTATCGTAGACAGCACTAGAATTTAAAGTCTAGAATTAATTATGTTATCATCACAAGTAATTGCTTATTATATGTGACCGTGGGCGTGACACAAACGCAAATCATCGTTACACGGTGTACGAGTGCAAATCGACGAGGCGCTCAGTTCGTGCAAATAATAGGTTCAAATACCCGCGTCGCTGACGAAAACCTCGACCGAATCTGCGGACACGTTCCGCTAGTGTGTAACATGGATGAAAAATATAACTGAGCGCACGGATGAGACATGTATTCGGATAAACCCTGATACTCCGCCGTAACGTAATTATTGTTTCAGTTGAAAATTCGTGGTTGGCAACGCCACATGTGGCCTTTTGATAGGAATTTATTTCAGTTTGAGGGCAGATGACGACCAGGAGATACGGCTAAGTTATCGTGTAATATCATATGGCTCGTTTGATGCCAATTTAAAACATAAAAAAATACATAATTTTAAATGAGCATAATGGAGTTTTCTAAAATTGTGTAATTTTATATAAATGCCCATGTACAATAATACTTGAAAGAATAAACAGCTTCGCAGAATAGAATTAGATAGAAGTAGAAGTAGAAGTGGACAGAAGTAGCAGTTTAAATTTTCTTACTACCCAACGGCAAGCAAGCATTAACTTCTAATCAAAGATGTTAATGCTAAAATAATAAAATTCAATTGCTTTAACTTAAAAATAAGTAGTCAGTCAACCATCAACAACAAAGACGACCAAGATGCAAACAGGTCTTAAAGCAACTTAAAATGTGAAAATATCGTCATTTGCCAGAATTATCGATGACTCAAAATGACACCATAGGTTACTTGCACTGCACTCGGATGACTGGTCCGCCCTTCGGTCGTACCTCGCAGGCGGTTGCCTACAGGCTGCATGCCATATCCGTTGATAGTTTCTTAATCTATGAGATCAGCGGTGAGTCACAAGCCATTGCCACATCAGATGACTCAGTGCACCGGTGAATGGGAATGGGAAACCCATTGTTTCTCGCCGCGTCCTTAATTCTGCTCAGCTGTTATGATAATAGTGTGCTGCCGATTCGTGTGGTAATTCGATACTGTTAACAGTTATTAACATGTTATGTGCTGAACAAGTAAAGAAACAAACATTGCTGTAGAAAATGTATCTACTAAACTTCTCTTCCCATTTCCATTTCTCAAAGTAAGAGAAATGTTATCCTAATCATATGGTTTTTTTAAATATAAAAAAATAACACGAATTTATACAAGTCACAAATAAACAGAAAGGTTTTTTATTATACTTTTAATATTTGCATTAGTCTTTGTTGGCAGCTTATGCCTTATTGCACCATATAAAATCATAATGTATATACAAATACTATACCACTATAAGTTGTAAAGGAATTTAGTTTACAACGAAGATGTAATTTTATCAGTTCTATTTGCATGCATACAAACCGAAAATTACCAATGAAATTGTTAAAACTTAATATAATTTATTGACATGTTTGATACTCAACTAATTTCAAGTTCGTGTATCAAATTTAATAGAAAACAACATTAAGCCAATACCTCATTTACATGTTACATCTGTTCACGATTCACATAATTATTAACGCATAATTAGACAACTGCCTATAAGACGGTATCTTAAAACATTTTTTCTCATCATTAATTATTCCACGAAATGTTTTCTAACCGTGTCCACTTGGAAGTAGGTCTTCTCTAAAAAGGTTTAGCCGCAACCAAAAGTTGGTATAATGTACTTTGTTCTAAGTTAGTCCTCTTGAATAATGACATACCCATGATCAATGTCAGTCAGGACTTCTATGACCATAACATATTATATGTCTACGATAGTTACCATTTAACATCAAATGTACTCCCGTTTGCTGCTCTTATTACATTAATTCAAAGATGTGATGCATTGATGACTTCTCCGGTATTGCTTATGTTCTTAGGCGACAATTACTGCTTTTCAGTGGACTGCCCTTTCGCTAAGCTAATTTATAAAAATATTGAAATCTTATTTTTGAACTACAGACATGTATTTTTATTCTTTTTATATGTATTGAAGAGCCATTGAAACAACGGAGCAAAACAAATATTGATACAGTTGGTCCGTCATAAAGGTGTCTAATACTATTTTTATTGTGAGGCACAAGGACAATTATTTTAATACAATATTACGATAATAGGTATCGCGGATCCATTTTTTCCGCTCGGGTAAATCCGCGTGAAACATCCGCAATCCCACGTGATTATGGCAGAGTTCGTATTATCCTATTTTCATATTTTGCACCGGACCTTTAGTAATTGTTGGTTCGTTCAAGGTTCCATGATTGTACTCACAAGGTTGAAACTTGCACATTTATTCTAACTTTTATCCATTTGCGCATGGAGAATATTGTTTTATTTTAATTCAGTCGCTCGATTATACAAAAAGGTGTTTTCGTCAGTAATCAAATTATATATGGAATGTTCTACTGCATTACGTTTTTTGTTTGGCAGTTCCTAGAAGAAATTACGTAGCAACAGATTTTATCCGTGACAATACCTTTAGGATTTAAGTAAACGTGAGCCAAAGTGTGCAGCGTGTTATAGAAATTTCCAATAAGCCGATACTAGTTACGAGTCATTCTGAGTATGTACGTAATCTTGTCCAGCGCATCTCTATAACAGGATTTGCCGCGGCATCCTAAATCGCAAACGGCAAATCAGATGTAAAACCGACAGGTGCGTGGAGAGGAACTTGTTAACATGTTCTCAGCGTAACCATTAACCAGTCAACGCACTAGTTCGCGCTGTATATGTATATGCGTCTTGTGGAGGGCTGGAAACAGCAGACTACGGTTTGTGGTTGTATAGATGGTATACGTAGATGACCTTCGAACCTTCATTAAATTTGTAAGATCTCAGAGAAGGCTTTTAAATAAGCTTGAAACTATTCAGGCTATTCTATAATAAGAGAATCAAGAGAAAGAAATTGTAGTTTTGGCAAACAAAGACAAATGAATAAAACTAATTACGTAGCTTTAATGTAACAAAGAGGATGACGATGAGAGACGATAGACGCGCATCACATTTTCACTGGAAAGAATCATGTGTAGAGAAATAAATATTTTGTTCGGACGTTTAGAGGCAAAAAATAGCGAGTCGAAAATAGGTACAGCCGCCGCGGCGCGTTCAGTTCACGGCAATTGCAATCAGCTGATTCATTCGTCGGCCAGGCGCTAGGCGGCCTTGCATGCAATGCAACGTCTGTCATTGACTCTAATTATTGTTTAGCAGGATATTTTCGCGGTAGAGCGGACAAAAGCTGATAGATAAGCGCACGAATCACCTGATGTTTTTTTCTGCCTGTCTGATTGTTTGATGACTTGTGTACCTTTTAATGTTCTTTTGCATTTGTTAGCGATTAGTTGTAGGTTCCCGAGTAAATTTTAGAATAAGGTAACAATTAAAATGCATACTTCCGCAAAATCCTATTATAGCGTAGCAGACCATATCCTAGAGAGCCTCAGTGTAAATGGTATAAAATTTGGTTTCATACACGTAGAAGTTACACATTTATTCACTGTATCGATACTAACGACTAGGACCTTAAGATTCTCTATAAAATTATGATGTAAAACACGGTTCATTTCCTATAAAAGAATCATATAAAAACACAGCTCGGTTTGTGTTGTATTATATGAATAACGATGAGCACCTGTAAGAACAATTTTTCTTATATTTTTACAAAAACTATTTATTGTTTAAGATACAAAATACCTTGTGCTACCTTCTGAAATGCCCTCTATTTACGTGAACATCCAACCCATATCGTTTCAAGAGTTTCGATTAAATTTGCAGGTATCAAGATAAAAATGAAAGAGTTATAAACGGATTTTAATGTTCAGTACCTTGAAATTACATTTAGTATTTTAAAATGGCAGACAGAAAAGTTCTCACGTTAATTAACTTGATGAAGTGTCAATGAGTGTAGCGCAATAATTGCTTGTGCGATTAAATTTATTATTAAGATTTTTTATTATTATTATGAAAGAGTAAGAAACGGGCATGCAGGCCACCTGATGTTAAGTGGTCACTGCATGGACAACCACGTCCAATCGCAAAAAGAACAGAAGTTCTATTTAAGTATGGACGTGGATGCGTTCGTACTCTTGAGGACTAAGATGGTCGCCTCCAATAATGTGTATCTGCATCCACACCTCCCCAACCGAAACTCAATACATGAAGAACATGTTACTTTACGGCGGGTTATGAAGATGGCGATGGTGCCGCCCCGGGCGAGCTCTTACGGCTCTACAACCTTTAAATTCAATGATAAAGTTAAATTCGAAACGTGGACAAAATATGAAGTATAAGGATAAGTTCCTGGACTTGCAAGATTGTAGCGGAACTTGCAAATATTGTCGTTTGTATGCAAGAGCATGGCTGAGAACGGTACTGTTGAGAAGAGTCATCTCATACCAATGTGAACAAAGGATGGTCTTACGTTGTATCTTATATCATCTCGTTAGGAAACATGTTTATAAATACACTGGACAGTTGAATTGTATTTAACAGGTATATAGATACGTACTTCAAATTTATACTTTTTAATAGAAACTTTTGTACGGAGAAAGATTGTACTCAAACTGGAATTTATCACTTTACTCGCACAAAATTCGTTATGACAATACGATGTAATAAATTATAAAGCTCTATTTTATTTATATTTTAAACAAATTTATAAAAAGGATAAAATACTCAACAATTCAACGCTATCTTTTCTTTCTAACTGTCTGAATTTGTAAAATTTATTTTTTGCTTTGTATTTACTTATGCTGTATAAAGAACCTATCTACAATATTTCAAGAACTTGAGATCAGCGGTTTTGGCAGTTGATCATTGATTTGATCTTTGGGTCTCCCGGTAACCTTAAACTTTTAAATATATAGATTAGGAAAGGAAACCTATGATGAATGAAACTTGTGTTTATACATATGATAAAATGTCGTCGATCAAGTTTCGGAAGCAAGGTGACATCTGCGACCCAAAGGTGACCTGAGCCCGCACGCAGTTCGACGAACTCTGTATACCTTTGCGGTAAGCTGATTAGGCAGTTGCTAAGTTTATTGTTTATGGTGTAAGTTCTGTACGAGAATATTATAGCGATTGGATCGTAAGATATCAATGTAAATTTTAAAGGTGGGGGAACTATTCGAGTTCGACCGAAGAGGCACTACCACGGTTCTCATAATCCGCCGTAAAGCATTACTGGTGTTTCGATTGACAGGTGCGGTTGCCGGCTACACTTTCAAGCGAGGAGTTAAGCCTCTTAGTCCTCAGGAGAAGCAACGCGTCTATTTTCAAGCTCAGATAGGATTTCGGTCGTGTTTGCGATTGTACTTGGACTTACTATCAGGCGGTTTGTATGCTCATTTGTTACTCTTCTCACATAAAAAAATAATAAGGATCCTATGATATGATGCAAACATTTCCTAGTCATGTTAAACATTCGTTATCAGATTTGAAACTTAATCCGATTTCCTAGTCGTACAAAGCTCAAACGAAGAGTAAGAAACATTTAAACGAGACGAAGTAAAGATCCTAACTACAAGTGGTAAAGTTTTTACAAGAGAGTGAGGTGCGCGGAGAAATTAGCTCGTTACATTGGCGTCGGTAACACAAGTTTAGCAACATTGTATTGGAGCGGTACTTTGTTAAAAGAAATATAAAATAAGAGTAGCACGACGTAGCGTATTTACCCCCACAGGCGGGCAATAGAGGCAGCCGCCAACTAATTGCGAAAAACGAGATTAACGCTCACTATAGAGGCACTAAACGAGGATAGCTTTGTTTACCGCCCGGGTTTCGTTCCTTTTACAACACCACTAATAGACTTATTTTATTAGGGAGAAACGTCGAGATAACATTTATATTTAGCAACTTAGTAATCATCGTTAAATCAACACCATAAGTGTACGACCGACTGTGTGAACGATTAGTAATTGCGGCGACAAGTTTTACAGGCAGCAATCCATTTAGTTAATAGGATTAATGATAAATTTTATAGGCAATAAGCTCACTTATACAATAATGCGTCCTGTTCCATTTACAAATGGATACGACTGCAACAAGGGACTCCCAAGGGATTACTTTCTTGTTGACTTGTAGACTAACATTTTTTGTAAAAAATAAACTTAGTCCACCAGAGTTCGTCTCCCAGCCAAAGTTTGACCTTTGTATGTTATGTAGGCATTTATTTTTGTAACTACCAACCTATTTAATTCGTTCATTTATACATTGTCTGATTCGTCTTAGCAACGCGAGTGGTACTAGGAAAAATAAAACTTAAATAGTTTAAAATGGCGGAATTGAGGCACGAAAATCAGAATCTTACAGTACAGAGTATACTGTAAGATTCTGATTTTAATTTATTTCGAAAACTGCTGGTTGATGAATTTTGATGAAGCATTTTAGAAGACGATTGATATATACAAACTTTATGTTATGAGTGTCTTTATTTTTGAAGAATATTATGCTTGTATACAGTACTATCCTGGCATTTTTGGATGTTTCAAAGAAAATTATTAACTTGATGTGCATAAACACACGTACTCGCAAGATAAACAAATATAAGTTCCACGCTCCAAATGCGAGTTCAAAACGAGTACGGAACGCTAACCTATCACAACAATAACATATCGTTTGCTACAACAATATTGATTTACAAAACAGTTTCTCCGGCCGCAATAATTTAATACATCCAGTACGTCTACATCGGATGCGGATCTCAGAGAGCTGTTTGCGAGATGTATGTACATTGGTTCGTAGAGTCGGGAAATCATAACAAACTGTAATCTATCACCGTATGAACGAACGGTAAATGTATCGCCCTTGTTCGGGTTACAAACCGCAGGAAAGAGGTAGGAAGGCTCGTTAGATCAATAGAATAGTGGACTTACGTATTATTGAAAACTATACACTCTTAATTGAAAGTACGGGTTCATTCTGATTACTTTTATACATTTGCATCAAATATACATAGAAGATGGGTAAATAAACAGTCGCATGATTTATGTGGATGTATTGTAATATACGCCAGTTATAAATATTGTGAGAGTCTTTTTAACTGCACTGTGTTATTCTATGTATCTGTACAAATACAATTATATATGTATTTGATACAAACAAATAATGTCACTGTTACTTAAAAATTTCTCTTATGTTTCAACTTATCCAATATCCAAATATAAACCTTTCAATAACCTTTTTTATCTGTAACATCTGAAAGGTCTATGATGTCAATGTGAAATTAAAATAAAATTCCTTCTTTACAATAAGCGACCCATGTGATCACAGTAAAACATAAAACTATTAAAAAATGGAAGGAAGTGAAGAGTCTGACCAAATTACTTAAAACAATCGTGTCCGGTAAGATTAACGGGTATCAGGCGACAAGGGGACAACGGTGGCTAATTGTCGGTAATCGGACAAACGAGATTACCGACCGGACTGCCCTCGTACGAATGAACACGTATCCACTTCACTCAGTTCGAAGCAGTAATACGAAGTGTAGTTTATTTTTTTGTTATTTATTGCACATATGTACAATGTTACTAAAAGTAGCTTATTCAATTTTAAGATTTTTTCCCCATTTTTGAGGAGTCCTTACCGTCGGCTTTTTTCTCGGTCAACCTTAGTCAGCAGTGCGCTCAAAGCTGACGAACTGAGTTTACATTGTAATTTTACATTTATTAATGCATATTTAAATACCTTATACATGGAATAAAATACATAAGTTTGAATTTATATTGGGAACATTATAATGGTATATCTTTATTAGGCAAGCGAAGTGACTGTGGCCTAGCTGTTCAGCCCAGTAAGCCAGGCTGACTAGTACGCGGCAATAAGTTGATGATAAATCTATTATGTTATCAAAACAATCACGATTGCCAATAACCGACATATTTCTCGGCAATGTGCAATGGAAACAAGCATTCACGGCAACAACACGGGACGCCCGGCGGCCGGCCCGGCACCGGATCCCGACGCCCGTCCCAATCGCGCCTGATGCCATCCAATTACTAAAGGAGAATTGTTGTTTTAAAAATGGAATTTTTCACGCTACACTCGCAACCCCATCTCGGATTATACGTTTTTCCGACCGAAGCTCGCTTCAGCCTTTCCGTCAGAAATTAAGAAGACGACACTGTTTTAGTGAATTTTATCTCGAACGAGATAATTCTACAGCTTCTCACAATACAAGGCTGATTGGTATTAGGATGTTTTTAACTGTTTAAAAAGAATTATTCCAAATATCACAGATGTAAACAACTGTTTACAACTATATTCTTAAGTCACGTTATATGTACGGAGAAACGTGGTTGAGTCGAGGCCTTAAGAGTATGGCGTTATCGAGTTACCCATGAGTATCGGGTGACCAGTTTGTTCTTTTTGCTCCCATGATTACCACTACCTACTTAAATATCAATTTCAACAGCTTTTAGGATCGCTTACATGGCGGCTAATAAAAACAAAACAGACAGAAAATAAATCATAACATTGCGGATAAATAAGGGGTGCGAAGGTTCATTATTCTTAAACAATTCGAAATTAGGTGCCACTCGGCAACACAATAATATCTCACAAACTTAGAAATTAATTAAGGCCACGACAAATTATACCTCTCTTAAAATTGAATGAAGACATTTTCGCGAAGGAAATATTAGCTGTGTGGCGGATTGCTTTCAAATGTAAATATTTGGGGCATCATAATTACTTTAGCTACTAAAATTATTTTTTTGTTTATTACAAATGAATTATATACCGCAAGTATCAACGTGATAATCCAAATACAAGCATATTAACTGACCCCCATTCTTAGTACGTATGTATGCCTCTTCATTATCCGATATATATGCTACATAGCATTTCCGTTGAATGCTTAAGAGATTATTTTTTTAAAGTTTACCTTTTAAATATAAAATAAATTAAAGGTTATAAACAATTCTCTGTAATATAACATTTTTAACATTTAAGTTAATAATAGTTTTACATAATTATAAATTTCCTTGTCGATATAACACTTTATATAACAATTTAATGCTAAAAGTACCTGCTAATAAAACTACGGTATATCATTGAAACCTTATACTCCCTTCGCTGGGTATTTAATATTAATTGGATGACCTATAAAACAGGACAAGGCTAGCCAATTACTCCAAATCAGGTTATGGTTCACATTATAATTACATAAAAGGTATGGACGCCATTTTATATTCGAACAGTGCGAGAACCAGGTTTGATTTCTGACTTTATCCAATACTCACCTATTTTTTCATTTTTGATTACTTATATAGAATTCTATAGAGTATGGGCAAAAGATTTCATAAGCATTGATTCAATTTCTGAAACATCAACCCCACGACTTCCGACATTTAGAGAGCTGCAGAGCGGCTACTAGATTTGACCAAAAGCTTACATATTTAACAGAGACACGAGATTGTTCAAAAATTATTTAAAGCTATATTGACAATTCATTCGGTGCACATGTTCATTGGTAGCTTTATAAAGAAGCAGACGCATCAGATTAATCTGCTTAAACGTAAGATACCTATCACAGTTTTCCTCGTAGGTCTTAATTGATTGATGTCTTGGCGATATTACTGCAATATTGCAACAGAATCGCAGCGTCTCAGTCGCCAACCGCTAAGTTTCAGTTGAATCGCGACGCTACCGTTCGGACATCTACGCCCAAAAAAAGGCTTGTGTGATCGGAGCTTTAGAATAAGCATATTTGTCCGACTTCAGAATAAAGATAGCTCAACGTAAGGTGGACAGCATGCTCGTTACGTACTACGATTGCATCAAGGAACAATAATAATTAAACGCACACATATTTAGCCATACGAGAGCTATGCACTGAAAGCGTGTACGAGTGCGCTGCGACGCAACGTTACTTAATCGTCTCCTTGAAACAGTTTATTATCAGCCGAGTATGGACGTGACACAAATTTCGCCGGTAAACACCATTAACTGATATTAACTGAAACTGATTAGTCTTATATAGACCACGAATACACGTGGAATACGTTCGTTGTTATTACTGGCCACCCAAATAGGGGGTTTTCGATTCGATCATTGATAACAAAAACTGGTTCAAAGTGTTAGATTTTTCAAAATCCAATATGTAAACGGACATGTCTACTAGCACAATACCAAACAAAATTAGATGTTTTGTTTCATTGTCTACAATTTTCAATCTTGGAAACCGCCGACGTTGGATCGGTTATGACGAAATTTATACGCAAGGATATAGAAATTACATTAAGTGGTTACATTTTAAAGGTGGTAGAGCTAGCCCGGGGCGGCACCACCGCCACCCTCATAACCCGCCGTAAAGCAACATGTTCTTCATGTATTGTGTTTCGGTTGGGGAGGTGTGGTTGTCCGATACACATTATTGGAGGCGACCATCTTAGTCCTCAAGAGTAGGAACGCATCCGCGGTCATCCTTAAATAGAACTTCCGTTTTATTTGAGATTGGACGTGGTTGTCCATGGACTGCAGTGACCACTCAACATCAGGTGGGCTGCATGCCCGTTTCATACTCTTTCATAATAAAAAAAAGTGACAGACTTAGTATTGTTACCATGAAGGTGTATGCTTTGTAAAAAAGAATAAAACGTGAGCAAGCAAAGCAATTTGTAGAAAAATAACATAGATAAAACTACATGTTTATTTAGGTGTAAGCAAATAGAGCTACAGTTTGATAAGGAAATAGGAAGAGGAAGACTAATAAAAAACTAATAAATAAACATTAAGTGAGGTTTCCCCGTTTGTATCTGATATACATACATACAGATAGATACAGATATAGACACAGAATACGAGAAACCGCTAAGAACGCCTCTACAACAAACTTATCAAACCCATAAACTCGTCTTGAATAGTGTTTACACAAAAGAACGGCGACGGAAAATGGCCGTAATGATGAAACATCGAGAGCCACGGCCGATTCATTAATTAAACAGCGATCAACGAGCGAAGAGTTGCGTCCCCGTTCCCGCGGAAGTTTCAATAAGTATGCCGCCATCGGGGTTAACTGTGACAAGGTTGTAGACAGAGGACCACCTGAGAAACGACGTTGTAGGCAACATAAACGTTTCCGAGTAAATCATGTTCGTGACCAACACAGAAAAGCCCCCGAGGAGCTATTGTGCTCGAAACATTGCGATGGAACGTCACGGCTCTACGTATACAAGTCGTAGACGAAGGTTAAGCGACGTCAAGTAAATTTTAACACGCAATTAGTAACCCAGCGGACACCTTGGCACCGATAGCCTAGGTCGTTCAGGGACTTTCAGCCTGGAGTAGCAACTTAAACTTAAAAAAGTGTATCTATTTAACAGCCGATTTTGATATCTAAACCGATACAAGTACAGTACTCAGACTTGTAATGTTATTTTTATTTATCCTCTTCTGCTATTTCACGATAGTTTTATTGTTGGGTTGGTTAACGCACTTTTTCCGTAATAGGCTTCTGGCAACAAATGTCGATCATTGTTTTTGTGCACGCAATCTGTCGGTTATGTTATGAACCGTACGATATAGCGAAACTTTATCGTTACCGCTCTGATTCTTTTCAATGAGAAAATTGTTTTAACTGCCGTAAACATTGTTTTGCCGCGTATATATTTTGTTAAATATTCCTTAACATGTATAAAAGAACAACTGTTAATTATTTTAATAGCTTTACTAGTATTTTTAATGAGTTGAAATACTATTAATAATGGACATAGAGGGTGTTATTTTATTGCAGAATCAGCTCTATATAATACAAAAGTTAATTGCAAAGCGAAATATTTTTTCTACTAACGTTTCCATCACCTCTTTAAGTTCATAAAGATTACTTTGTACTTACGTAGTAGTAGTTGTAAATAATTCTCACGTACACAAATCATTGACAGTTGGTAGAATTACAATTCGAAAAGGGAGGTACCAACTCAGTTTTTATTACCCATCGTGAGGTAACATGTATGTTTCGGAGGTCCGGTTGCCGACTACAATAATAAGTGAAGCAACCATGTTAGCCCTTAATAGAAAAGAATCTATATAAGATCTCAGATGAGAATTTAGTACTCTTTTAAGATTGAATGTAGACGTCCATGGGTTTTAGATACCACTATCAAGTCGCCTGCATATGCTCGTTGGTTACTTTCTCACAAAAAATACTAATAATGCAGAACCAAACATTGTTTAACACTTCCCCTGCGGGGTACATCATTGCTGTGTATTGAGCGGCGCAAAGTGCTTGCGACTTGTACACACATGGATTGTACGTACAAATCTGTATGGATTACTGGCGAATAAAAGTGCTATGTATACGTCGTTGCCATAAGACTGCGGGCGGAAATTATGTTTGTGTTTCATTAGATGATACACAGATGCTAAAAATACAATATTTCAGTCAATCGTCGGCGTATCAGTTAAAGAAATAAGCTGCAGTTTAGTGTCACCTCCTGCAACGATGACCCGATCTCCTATATATGCGCCGCAGTCAGAGTGTTAAGTGAATATAGCATGAACATAAGGAAGTGGTAGACCGGTATGACTCATTAGCATTAACGAGTGACGCTCACATAGCGACACGGGGGGCGCCTTGCAACACCCGTGCTCTGGCTTGCGGTCGGTGCCAGACCGTCGTGTTCCGCTTGACGACAGCGCTGTTTCTATTGAATACCATGTGATACTTTGTGTAGCAACACTGGCTACTGTTTAAACCGTAGAAGTACTAATGAAATAGATTGAAATTCAGTAATTAAAACATTTTTATCTACACTCATAAGTGTTCGCACGGTGATTTACTCGAAAGCTTTCCTCGTAAAAAACAATTTTAGACTTAAATCTACCAAAAATCATGCGGGCCATCTGACGGTAAGTGGTTATAGTCACAGTATGGACAATTGTAAAATCAGAAAAGACGCAATCGCCGACCTTAAGGAACCGTTTTTGCAATTACTTGTAGGATAGGTCCACATGCAAGGCTAAATCTTATGTTATTATGTCGTTTTGGAATACCACCATTACCCTTTCTATCCACCTCGCTTGAACTTCGTTTCTTAGTCAATAGCAACGGTAACAAATGCATGACAACAGTACGTACAAATATATGATAGTATCTAAGTAAAATGATATGGTTGGAGCCTCTGTTGCGAAGTAATAAAAGTAATGCGGACAACCATGTTGACTACCATATAATCATTGGAGTGGATGCCTGTATCCAAAACAGAATTTTCAATCGCTAGTGTACTAATGTGATCAGACTAAGACGATCAGTAAGCAAAAGCATTTGGTGTCTATTTAATTAGTCGCCGTACGTTAGGTATACCGTGCACGACCACCCCGCCCGGTTGACGCCCGTACAATAATCCGGGTGGCAACAGTACGAGCGTGACGTCCCGCACTCACCTTGACTCACTTTAGTTGGCCTGCTTGCATTACACTATTTGCGAACCGTGTACAGTTGATTAGTCTTACATCGCTCCTCATGAACACATACACCTTATCAACTCTGGAATTTTTTTCGTAGCGATTGCATATCGTCTCAGTTGAGATGTCAAACAAACGCTTGTGAAAAAATTCCAGCATCTATACAACGCGTGTACCGGTTCATTAATTTATGTTCAACCATTTTCCATAAAAACTAAAACAAAGAGGATTCTATATATATCTTCCATATAATGGATAATAGGTTTCTGAACGTTTCTAACTGCATCTCTCTGTTCATGAACCGATTTTAATTAAGTTGTTATTAAAATTACTTTTTTTTACGTTGACTTTAGAACACCTTCAAGGTGGTCCCATTTTAATTCCATTTATATTAGAAAATACATATATATAAGAATCTCTATATATAGATTTCAGTATTTTTTGGTTTATAACGACCCTAGACGAGGCAAATAATAAGCCATGGTCAAGGATAACAACTCCTTAATCCTAATGACGCAGTAACAAAACAATTCATTTAACCAATTTGTCTATTTTTTACTTTGTATTGACTTCAAAGTAGGTTATATTTGTTGTTATTTCGTTATCTTAGGTATCATTTATAATCACTAAACAATAACAGACTTGAAGTTTTTCATCACCAAACATAAAAAAGTACTTTACTTTACAAAAAAAAACCTAACTTATTATGCACCAAAACCTTCCACAGGTTTTATTCTATCTGTTGTTGAAAACTGTGAGAAAATCGGTCCAGTACCTTTTGAGTTCATCGCGAACAGACAGACAGTCAGATCCGATGGGGGTGCTTTGTATTTATAATATTTAGAGATATAAATGTATGAACTACAAGTTCATTTTCATTTTCACGAGTCACGATGACATGTTTCATGAAAGTATTTCGTAATATAATACGTAGTACTCGATATAATTACGAGAAAGATATTGTGTAACGCCGAGTGCACCAAACGCGGTCATATTGTGTTCATATACATACGTCTAGTTGCGCAGTAACACACGTCATACATATCCATGACTTACTTAAGAGTAAGCAAGTTTTTTAGTTATAAATAAACACGTGTCGAGGTGTAAATTAAGGTCACAGTTAAATTGTTGATTAAATTATAGCAAATGTTACATCATGTTTTTATATTTCAGTAATTGACCGCAACAAATTATATTTTATAAACAAACATTTGGCAAGGTAGGGGAACTATAGTTCGACCGGGAAAGTACTACCGACGTCCTCATAATCCGCCGTAAAGCATTACTTATGTTTCGGTTCGTGAGGTGCGGTTGCTGGCTACACTTTGAAGCGAGGCGACCACCTTAGTCCTCAGGAGTAGCAAAGTATCTACGTTTGAGCTCAAATAGGATTTTAGGCATGTTTATGGTTGTACGTGGACGTCTATGGGTTGCAACTACTTAATATCAGATGGTTTGCATACTCGTTTGCTACTCTTCTCACATAAAAATATTAAAATCCAGTCTAACTGATATCTAGTGAACACTGTAACTCATATGAGTTTTTCAATCACAATCTTTCAAGATCAGAGAGAGTGTGTCCTTGAAACAAATCATGGTAATACCACAAAACAAGCACTAGGACTGAACACAAATGTAAATTTATAATTTAATTGTTTATCTAGTCGGGAATCGAAACCAGAACTCTGTGTGTCTATATGATGACCGCTACGCGGCGAAACTTATTAAATTTTTGCTGTAATAAATTACAACATAACTCTCCAAAAGAATCCAAATTCCTATAATGATAATCAACAAAGAATCACGCTATCCCGAACTCTTTCAGCCAGTGTCCCAGGTGGGAGCGGGAGCGGATAGCGGGGTGGGTAGCGGGCGTTACATTTCAAAGGCGTCCTTGTTTGTTAACGTAGTGGGTAGATAATGGTACACGCGACAGTACTGAGAGAAGATTCAATATTCGATGTTAATGTTAAGTGATCGTCAGAGTCCATGGACATCTCACCCAATCTCAAAGGACTAAAGCTTATCTGCGGATGTAAATATTACTATTCCTGGGGTCAAGAGTAGAGATTGTAAGTAACTGGCAACCACATCTCTCCTACCTTAACACCTGTGGAACAGTCACATCAGTTTCTCGAGCAAACATTGCAGATATTTAATAATCGTTATGTACAACTGAAGTCCTGGAAATTGGTGAGCGCGTAAAACAATGAAGCTGAAAACATACTACACACTTTCAATAAGGATGCACCTGCGAGTGCACTTTATAAATTATTATCAAAGCTTTGTTTTACTTTCATGTCGCCCTCGCTTTCCGCTCTCGCTGCTAATTGACTGCGGGTTCGCTCCCGGCCACGCTATGAAAAATGTCTTGCTTATACCACGTGATCACGTACGATAGGAACGCGGTGTTTTCTTTTCTCTAATCACCGCGTCGCATTCGAGATATTGCAATTAATTTGCACAGATAGCCGTCGCATACAGGCGAACAGCTGATGTTCATTCGAGTCTCCCGACACGATACTATTAATGCGGCGAAAGCGTGGTAATGACAATGCCAATCGTAATTGCGCCGGTACACATCTGTGGGAAGTTAGTTACTTAACATCGGATAATTTTCTTACTTGAGGGAATTGTGACTCACTTAAACTCTCACCAGTGAATAATTTTCATCTTTGTTTAGTAAAAAAAAGTGGCTCTTGTGAGTCTTTAATTATTTATATTAGTTGTCGTCCGAATTCACTCATTTATTTGCACATAAATAGTACTTTAACTAAGATTTAGTTGTATAGTTATTTAATAGAATTTGAAGTCACCACCATTTTGTTTGGTTAGCAACAGTACACTATTATGTGGTTATGGTAAAATAACGGTTAGGACGAACGGACAAGCGCAATGCGGCTGATCGCAATCGCTCCACACGACGACCACGCGTCTACGGCGCCAAATTTTTGTCTCGCTCACACATGCACTTACGAATAATCTTAACTCTTCACGTCACAGGTACGTCTTGGAAGCTGAACCGCGTATGCTCCTTTAGAAATGCGCGTGACGAGAATTATTTTCTTATCATTAAAATGTATCTTCATCAATTCATTACTGTCTCCCACCTGAACATCGGAATGCGCAAGGTTAGGCCTTAGTCCACCACGCGGATCAAGTACGAACTGTTACTTCACATACCATTGGGAACTTTATGGAAAACTTTCAGGCATGCAGATTTCCTTTAGACATTTTCCTTCATTGTTGAAACATGTGTTTAATGTTTTTTTGATATGCATAATCAATTATTTGAATCCCAGATGCCTCGTGTGAAATGCCAGAATCTTTCAACAGCGCTACGATTGCATATTAAAATGTATAAAAGAACAAAAACATGGCTATAAATCATCTTCGATAGACTCAGAAGGGGGTCAGTAAAGTAAATCTGGAGTCAGTAAACCAACTATAAATATTGATCGGAGCTCTCCTTGACTCGAATTGGCGGCTTGTTGCCGGCCGGTTGCGAAATTCGCCCACAACCGTTAGTCATTGTCGCCGATTGCATCTAGCATCTAGTGCAGTTGCTTCATAACAACCGACGCGATCCAATTGCACACTTTTTTCGAATGATCGTTGGATATTTTGCAGCCAATCGGGCATAAAATATTAATGATCATTCCGGAGAATTGGAGTTAAGAAACAAAGTGAATAGTTTTACTTTAACTCATACTAATGCAATAATTTTATTGTCAAGTTTGCGTATAATTCTTGCGTATTGTTGTACTGATATATTATATTAAGTAATTCCACGCAATTGTCACTCACGTGGAATGCTACATGGCTTGTTGTTTGCACAAATAAGTAAACAAGTACACTTGTGTACTTTTCCAATCGTTTTAAAGTTGATAAACAACAAGCGACCCCCTCTGGAGCGGGGGGGTAATTTGCGTTTCACTATTGCGAATCCATTGTCAGTCAGCGGAATGTTCGATACATGACGCAAGAGGTTAATTTGAAACCAATAACTTGGACGACGAAACCGCAAACTAGTACGAATGGACTACCTAGTACATGCTGAAATGGTACACTTATTCGTACAAAAGATCCAGATTACGACTGCAACCTACAATTAAAGATAGTAGTTTACCTATGAATCTACCTAGGTTACCCGTAATTTGTGGACACTACGGCTTATTTCTTGCCTCACTGCAGCTGTGGCATAACTGTCTTCTGGTTTGAAGGATGTAGTGGATTAGATACAGTCATCCTGGGAACTCAAGTTTAGTCTTTAGGAGAAGCAACACAAGTGTCATAGATATTCACATGACTTTGAGTTGAACTCCTCGTTATAACTTCATATATGAACTGTTTTTTTTTAAATGTTCTAATTGGATTGTATGGACTCAGTACTCGATGTAACCCAGAATTGTAATTAATTAACATGAATTAAGGATTACTGTGTGATAATTTAAAAATTGATGGAAAAACGAATTCAGATTGTGTACTAGTGAGAATATTAACTTTTAGCATCTCCGGCTAATGTCGACGCATGATGCAATCGTAAGTCGCATAGCTCTGAGTTCGTTATATTAGTATACAATTTAAACTAACAAGGTGCATTTATCGAAAGCATATTTACTACGAGCACCATCTGTTATAATTACATTGAATGCAATTAACTGGCTTATAGGTCTAGTTGTGATCTGAAATCTCTCAGAAACTGTACAATTTCAGGATTCTACATTTAACTGTTTCGGATGTGCATTAATCCCTGCGTCTGTCAGTCTTATTTTTTATAGATCAATATATTATTAACATTATATATAACAGATAAGTAAAAATAAGTTGGAATGTTTCGAAATACCTACAGATACTGTTGCTACGTAAAGTTTACGCTAAGTTTTCGTTAATAATATGCAAACAAGAAACAAAACGAATATTGGTAGCTAATAGAGCACAAATATGTTTACATTAGCATATATAATTAAGGTCAGAATACAACAAGTGTATTTGTAAAGCGTGGGTAGCAGGTACTACGTTATGTTATAATAAATTGATGTTGAAGGCTCGAATGGAAGTCGAGAGGTTGATAAATTTTGTTTACACCTACGCGAACCATTGTCGAGGGCAGATAATAAGACGCCCACAATTGGTCCTTATTCATGTTTCAAGATAAAAGGACACTGAAAAACAAATTGCGGCTTTGAGCTAATTTCGAGCGTTATTTTTCGTTTAATTTCGACCTTGGGTGACCTTACGATATCAAACAAAATATAATACGTAAATAGGGTTGAACAATTGAAAAAATGGTAATCTATCATCATTCATCGTTAATCAATTACTGTCCTATTGCTAGACACAGGTCTCCATGGTATGACCATAATCTTCCAGGCTGGTTACATGCCGATCTTTCACTTTTTATATAAACGAAAATAACTTCAAATTTATATATATGAAAGTATATGAAACTTTTTTCTTAAATAAACTGAAATTCCACGTGAATGAAGTCGTTGGCAGCAACTGGACTTGACTAAAATAATCATATCATAATATTTTTGAAATACTTCAAACATACCTTGGCTCCTGCAAAACCATTAGCATAGTTTATGTATTAATAATACTTATTGATTATTTATATTTGATGTAATGTTCCTTGCGCTGGGTGGGTAATCTGAACAATAAGATCACTTTTAATGTGAGAAGAATAGAAAACGACCGTCTATCAGATGCAGCCACGAGCCATGCAACGGGTTCGAAATATCGGCAATCAAAAATAAAAAATCCTTAATTGTAAGTATCCGGTACATAGTAAAAAAACATCTATCAGATATTGAGTAGTCGCTGCAACCATTGGACATACACGTACAACCTCAAATATAATCCAGTCCAATTTGACGTCATAGATGCATTGTTACCCCCAAGGACTAATATCGTCTAAGTGTAGCCCGCAATCTGCATCTTTCAAACCGAATTAAAAAAAAAGTAAAAGTAAAGCTTGAAGTTCGACTATGAGAGCGACGGTGATACCTTCCTTAGCGAACTATAGTGCTACCACCTGAAAAATGTTGTCAACTATATACTATTTGAAATTTGTCTGTATCACAAAGCAGAAGAAAGAACGAGTTGTTCCTGGAAAAACGCAATCAAAACAAAAGTGTCCGAAGTCCAAACGCCAAAAATAAAACGGTTCATTTCCGAATACGCGTCTCCTTTCAAATGAGCTCTTCCGCAAAAACAGACTCATTGCGGTGACTCGCGCATCATCACGCCCACACATGTGAACACACGTCATTTGGTTAAGGTACTGCCACATCGGCCTACCTACACGATTTTTCCGATTAACAAGGAAAATGTTTATAAAATTTATGCAATAAACCTAAATAAATTTACTACTTAGGTATTAAAATTGTATGAAATACAACGCGAAATACAAATTTCTAACATCCTAGTTTATAGAAAATTAAACACACATGCCACTACTCGATCTTGCAAATCGAGAATAGAAATATGTTTAACAAAACGAGTTTATTAAACACCAAACTATTAATAGTTTTATTTACGTTGTGACGTCTTCATCAATCACTTTGTATAGAATCGAGCATATGTGACGAATTCTTAACGCCAGCTTGGCGCCATGTACACACACAACCAAATAGGGCAACGACCATACTAAACACAAATAGAATAAACTCTAATAATATAACAGACATTTAAAAATAAATACCGCTTCACAGAAAGGGACGCCACGTGTCCCTCAAAAGCTAAGATTAATCGCCCCCGATCGTCGTACAAGAATAGTAAATGTTTGAAGTTCGGAGGAACGAATTATTTTCAAACATCTGTTAGCTGGGGTGAAAGTCGGTACTAAGTAGCTAATATACAACTCTAAATGAGCCGTGCTAGTATATTGAATATTTATTGATAGATTTATGGATACCTGTAATACCCATTATTGTTTATACAAACATGAAAATAAATTCATGAACTTTTTCACTGAATGTCGGTTATCGCAACAAACGAAAATCACAGGACTGATTTAAATAAAAGTTATTTCATTTTATATACTTAAGACTGAGGTTATACCTAGGATACAGCTCGGTAAGCTATGTATAAGCACGTAGACAAAATCGAAGACAACTGATGCATAAATACAAATAGTTATATATCTCGAATTTTTTACATGAATCCTTGTGCGTTACTCCACGATAGGAGTACTCCACGATAATGTTTTAACCTACCATACATTACATATGTAAGTATCCAAACCATAAACTACATAAAGTTCCCAAATACATAACTGTGGGATTTTCCAAAAAGTAAATGACGTGGCTTTTCATAATTTATAACTGCTTTCTACTTTTTAAGTACATACTAACAGTCAATCTATGCGTCCACCGAGTTGACGATTAAAGCGACCTCAAGGGTGCTCTACAGGGTATTTATCGTTATCGTGGTTAGGTCATACATCAATTTCGGCTGGCTGGCATTCCCAATTAACCAACGATTAGCACAATTGTAATTGGCAACAGCACGAATTTTACCAGCGGCTCGACAAACAAGCAGTTATTTTAATGAAAATCTTTTCATTGGAACCATGCTTTATACTTTCATCAAATTACAATACAACTTTGTTGTTAGTAAAAAATTTACCGACTTTAGCTTTATGGTAGGAAAATTTATCTTGATGTACTTTGAAGAGTGGCGAACGTGAGTGCAGGCTAACTAGTTAAGTTGTCGTTGCGGCCCATAGACATCCACATACAAACTCATTTATTTTTATTCTTCCAAACAATTTAGGTTTTCTGGGCGAACATTGAAAAAAAAATTGTAAAAACATTTTGCCTAGTGCTACAATTATTCATGATTTTACTTCGACTAATTGTAGTGATGTTCTGTTGGTTGTATAAAGCATTCCAAGTTAGCCTCAAGTAAAATTCTGATCTATTGGATCTATGGGCGGCAGTAGTTACTTCACATCAACTAGGTTACGGGCTCGTTACCTTCTTCCATAACATAAAAAAGCAGGAAATCGCATAGGAAGTAAATCTAGACGCATATTCCAACAACAGGAGCATCGTGCACGGAAAACTAACTTCCTTCGCGATACGTCCTACGCTGCAGTAAGAAATACGCCTACGACACTAAAACGAATATAAATCTACCGCAGACCGCATTGATGTAAACTCAATAACCATGACGATACGTAGCCTTTCTATCTTAAATATGTTAATATTTTTATTTGTAGCGGGTAACGCGGCTTGTGTAGGTAGTATGAGATCGACTAAAATAAGCAAAGACGGGGGACCCCCAGTAGAAAATATCATGCGCAATTAGTTTCTTCGGAGACCATGTTAAGATAGCATGTGATACTTGTTCGTATAGACATATTGGATTAAGCAACTTATCTTTATATTTAAGAGAATTGTATCTAGTAACCTGATAAAGTAGCCTATAGTTCTACCTACCAATTTTAGGGAGACACAGGATATCCAGCAAAAGACTAAAAAACAGGTCGCACCCAAGGATCATGGTGGTACGCAGCTTTAGTTTTAACAGTGTTAATATATTACATAATTTATAATAATAACATTGTTTAGAATGCCCTTTGTTAGAAAAAAGAATTTTCTGTTACTTTTCCTTCTTGACTCAATCAATGGTAGGTATCGTAAACAGATATCATTACTTTTGTCTATTGGTCATTCATTGCCTTACTTAAAATTTGACCGCATAACAAGTATAACTGTTTATGTTTATACATAACTACACACACTCTTTGTCAATATAAATTTCATCTAATTCTAATTGGCGACATCGTAACAGATAGAACACAGAATACCCAACGAAGATCGTCCTACGCTGTTGTGAAAATTGATCGCCCACGTCGTATACAGGTTATGTGAAATGAAACATATTCTAAAGGTTAAACAATACTAAGCAACGAGTCAAAGGTTAAAAGAGTGTCAGGTGTTTATAGGAATTTAAAGATAAATCAGCTTAACACTTTGATTGCGGCGGTCATGTGTACATTAGATCCGGTCAGCGTTGCGGGAGGAAGCTAGTGCTTCCTCCCGCAAAAACTACAACTACTAAATTGGAGCTTATTTTTCTATAATGAAGATTTTTAGAATCAGTGTATCATCTAAGAATACACAGACGTAATGTGGCGGACATTCTCGTAGCGCCGATGTAAACACAGCATTTTTGTTCGCCAGTAATCCATACAGATTTGTACGTACAACACAGGTGTGTACAAGCCGCAAGCGCGTTGCGCCGCGCAATACACAACAGTGTTGCTGTAGCCGAAAATGACATATAAGTGTAATCTACCGGTACTTGTCAGATTAGGGTAAAACTTTTTGAGTTTGATTGTCCATTTATTGCGGAATGTTTTCAGGCTATGCAACATCACGCTATTTTTTCAATCAGGTCTTGGTGATATGAAATAGCAGTGGATTTTTAACATTAACAAATTACAAATTACAAACAATTATCGTTGCAGGATTATCTGTACGTTCAGTTGACCACCATGACTATTACTGCCTCATGAGGAGTAACTGAGTATTAAGTTCTAATCTGATAGGCAGTTACGGTAAGTACCGTACTTATATGATTCGTTCCTTTTTAATAATAAGAAACGCACACGACTACATGACATCAGGAAGGATTCATATCCTATTCGGAATTGCGTACGTACATCTCACAAGCGGAAGTGTCTTATTCAATCTTACCACTACCTATTAAAACATGGTTATTTTAAGATTACAAACATTTAACATCACAAAGGTGGGAGAACTAAAGTCGACCGGGGAGACGCCACCGCTGTCCTCACAAGCAGCCGTAAAGCATTACTAATGTTTCGGTTGGAGAGGTGCAGTTGCCGGCTACACTTTACAGCGAGGCGACCATCTTAGTCGTCAGGAGTAACAACGTAGACAATGTTCGAGCACTTCGAGTATTCAGGTCGTGTTTGTGGTTTTACGTGACGTAATAAAAACAATTCTGATATTTTTATATCATAGTTTTAAAAGAAACTAAGGATCGAGGTTTGCGTGTCAATTTGCTATTTTTATTACATAAAATGGAGGCTTTATTGAGTTTTCCTCAATGATGTTCATCCGACGTTGCACTGAAGTCCAAACGCCCACGTCACGCAAAGGTCAAAACGTTGGCGGAGCGTCATAAATACACTGGTACACAACGAAGTATCATAATTACGTACTGCTCAATTACATTTACTGTTCCCTGGACACTATTCGCAATTTATAAAACATTTTTTAATATCACGAATGTTGCAAATGAGCAAGCATTCCACCTGGTGTCACGTGGTCTGGACCGCCTATAGCAATTTATAACCAACTCCACATACATAGAACAAGAATCCAATCTTAAATCATTTACACATGGCGTTGCTACTCATAAAGGCTAAGGGGATCATCTCATAAATGTTGAGTATACTAGTATATGAATAAATTGTATACATGTGTACTCCTGTTTACACATAAATGTTGGACCACCTCCGGAAACGTAAATGTCTTAAACCTTTCAAAGCAAAAAAAAAAAAACGGATATATATAATAGGAAGCTGACATATAGATTCAGAGATCAACTCACTTCTACACTACAATCCTGAAATTTTGCAGATAGTTTCTTTATATAGCCTAAGTCAGCAATAAGAATGAAATTCTAAAAATTAGTACTTAGGGGGTAAAATGGCAGATGGTTTAGGGCAAGGTAAAAGGTTGCATGATTTATTGGAATATATTGTAAAATCGAGGTCGATTTTACAATACATACGCATTTACAATACTCCACAAAAGCCACGGACAAAAGTTAGTAATTGTTTAAAAATAACACCTTGTGGTTTATATGTAATAAAAATGCAATATCGAAGAAGTCTTTTATTATTAAATTATATAAAATAAATGATATCATTTATCCAATCCCAATAAATTATCCAATTAATGTTTAAATCCAATATTTGAAATTGAGATTCAATTTCAAGATTTACTTAGCTCTTTGATGATATTTCTTGTTATGATGTTGAACTACGTTTAATTTATTGTGTGTTTGCGTTATCATTAAAACATTTGCAAATGTAATGGATAGGATTTATGATAGCGATAGAACACATTAGAACCATTTTTGGAATGTTTATTTATAATGTTTGAATAGGCTTCATGTAGCATAAATCTACTGTTTCAAGCCAGTCCCAAGAATTAAAGCTATAGCGAGCCTTCACGCATCTGAGCTTCACATTAAGTAATGTTAATACAAAAAAATAAGTAATTTGGGTTAAGACCCGGACTCGCTAGAGTGAAATCAAAATTTAATTCAATATTTTCAAAATTACAAAAACTAGTATACAGATTCTTATGGAACTTGCTATTTTTGAGGAATAAGATTGTCGCCCGCTTGTAAGTGTAGTTGTCAGTCAACCTTCTCTAACAGAAAAATAAGAATACATCAAGGCGGATTATGAACGCGACGCGACATTAACAAAAATACTTAAGCGCACAGTACATATTTTACTACGTAAGAACAGTAGAAAAGGAGCTGCAGGCCATACGATGTTGAGTAATTGTTGCCGTGGGCATAAACAAAAAAATTCAAACAGGAAAAAAGTAGTATAATGCATTATGTATGGATTCCGCGATAATATCAGTTTAAAATCGTATAGTATAGGAGTTAGTATGTTAAATGTGTTGCTACTTTTGAGGACGTAGATGGTCTCGTTTATCAGTGTAGCGAACAACAGTACCTCGCCGACGAGACACAAGAATTGCGTCTCGGTGGAATGTAAGTGCAGCGATGCTACCTCCATTGACGAACTATGCCTCTACCAGTTGTTAAATTGATTGACATTGTACTGCATTAATGCACGTACCACCCCATTCAGTAGTCGACTAGTTCATTGAGTGTTTTTATTTTTTTATTTACGGCACCGTAGCTATAAATTTCGCCCCCACGCCAGCGCGACCCCAAACTATTGCTACGAAACGGGTCGCGGCGCGCATCAAAAAAGGTCGACCAACTTTCGTTTCCTCTACACATTTCCGTCGTTTAAAAATATATACACAGACGGCTAAAGAGGTATATTAACAGCGGGGATGGAAAAGGAAAACCATGCATAACTAGAGTGGTTTCCGTGTGCGACATGTAAACAATAATTAAGAAAGCTACGGAAGGTTGTCGCTGAATGACTGATGTGTCTAATTAACATATTATTTTAAATTAATATCTTCGCGGAATTCTTACATTTTACTATATAACGTGTACTAACCGTTAATGTTTTATTACTGCCGATATTTTGAACCAGTTGCATGGCTCGTGGTCACGTGGCTCTAGCGGGTAAAGAGCTAAAGAGTTTATCCGTGACCACGAGCCATGCAACTCATTCGAAATATCGGCAATTAAAAAACGTTTATCTTGAGTATCCGTTATTTAGTAAAAATGAGTTTCAAGTTTTTGGAGGATTGATTTTATGCAAGTGCATTTACTAATTTTTTATTGTTTTTTTTTACATATTGGCTAATCAATTACAATTTTCCTTCGAAGTACAATTCTATTACTTTTCAGTTATTATTGGGTATTTTTATGTGAATACTAACACGCCGAGTGTCCCGGGTTCGATGTATCCCAGTCAAGCTAACATGCAAATGATAAATTTAGATTTTTGTTCCGGGTCTAGGTGTTTGCGTACTAGTTTTTTTACGTGTCTTTGACACTGTTATGTTATTATAAAATAGTTAATAATTTTATTAACCATGAAGAACATTTTATTTGAATAAACAACTAAGTTTAAGTGATATAACTGTGGTCAATAACTACCGTATCTAATTTAAACCATTCCAGGAACATTCAGGTATCGTCCTGATTGCCTTTACCGAGATGTAAAATAAAGATTACACCTGTAACCAGTTGTACGACTGGTTCGGTTACTGTGTACACTCGCATTGCTTTTAATCTCATCGCATGATACAAGATAATCTGTTTATTTACGTTGAAACAAGATATCTGACTAGTGTGTAATCACTACAATGATGTGGAGGACAAATTGACTACTGCGGCAGTCGCGTGAACTACATTAGACATAAAGTTTTACATAAAACGTACAAGACATAATATTTCATACATGTTAAATAGTTAAGTTTTTTTAAACGCATTAAAAATCATTTTTACTTTAGTAAGTAATCTCAATATAGATTTTGGTGTAATTAAAAAAATGTGAAATAGATATTTAAAACGACATTTTAATAGTAGTAACTGCTGAATTCATTCGTATTTCTTTTTGGTATGTTTGTTAAACCTCTAAACTCTGTATTTTAGTCAATTGAGACAATTATTTTTTTCGTGTGCTTCATATTTATAATTGAAGAAAGAATATTACATATGAAAGTGGAAAAAGGGGGATTAAATTTTGTATATTAGTTAAGTTTAAATTATAACAGCCTAACATTTATCAGAAACGTATAAATATGAAGAAAAATACATTTAAAAGGAATTTGCACCATGTAGAGTGCTAAAACGGAAGATGCAACTGTTTTAGAGTGCGATTATGTATTTGAAATGATTCTGTAAAGATTGAAATACACAGTAAATATTGCATAATTAAAGATAACACTCACCTCATTTATGTGTTTGTAGGTTTTGATAAGGTCTACACTGAGTTTCCTTAACGGTGCCGTTGAGGGGTCCCGAAAGTGGTGTGGTATCCGCGCCTGCATAGCCTGGACAAACGAGAAAATCACCTTATTATACTGTCGACTGCGACAAGAGGAAAGGGCTAAGACTTTGTAAAGCGGTGATGGGAACAATTGGAGGCAGGTTATGAAAGTACTACGATTACTACGATAAATACTAAGATACTATCTACATGTACAAAGACTACATAACATACTATATAAAAATATATTTGTGTTTAATAAATAGCAATAGTGCATCGATACCGACATCTTTATCCATTATTACTACGTAAACCTATATAAAGCATTTTAAAACTAATCAGTACATTACATAAAAATATATTTTTAGCATATTTCCTACATTAACTAGAAATAAAGAATGTTTTATTCAATACTTATATAATTATTTTATGAAATTAAACAAATAAAGCCATGCATTGTTTATCCGTGTCGTTGTCAAATCGTTGAGTCAGGTATACAATGATGCGCCTGGGTTAAACGTAACTGATATACAAAACAAATATTACTTGATATTCATTATTTTTTTGGTAGAGCCGTTAGAGCTCGCCCGGGGCGGCACCACCCCCCCCTTCATACCCCGCCGTAAAGCGACATGTTCTTCATATATTGTTTCAGTTGGAGAAGTGTGGTTGCCGCATACACATTATTGGAGGCGACCTTCTTAGTCCTCAAGAGTAGGAACGCATCCGCGTCTATCCTTAAATAAAACTTGTGGTCTGCTTGAGATTGGACGTGGTTGTCCATTGGCTGCAGTGACCACTTAACATCAGGTGGCCGGCATCCACATTTCTTACTCTTTCAATATAAAAAAATGTGCGAAACTGAAGTATTGTCATTAATTGAAATCAGTAACACTCGCTCTAATGTTATGATCCAATTGAATGAATAAGTAAGAAATGACATTTCAAACCAAGTATTGTTGTGACATTTTTTTAAACTCAGTTATTACGTAGTGCGCTCATATTTATATCGAGACAGCGTTGTGGGAGGCGGAACCAAACTGGAGCTGTTTTCTCTGCACTGAAGATGCACCAAAAATTCATAGAAATATTTTATTTTTAGCCGTTAGTTTTTCGCCCGTAATTCAAACGGATTTGTATGTACATAACACGAATGTACAAGCTGCAAGCGCGTTACGCCGCATAGAACACAGCAGTTGTATATTTCGCAGGGAAAGTGTTAAATTATAGTATAGGCGCTTCATGATATGATGAAGATGATACGTCTGATTCAACAATCCGTCGACGACTTCTACACCAATAAAACTAATATCGAAATGTGAAAATTACAAAACAAACGTCACATAACGCAAACAATGATGTCATTCATATAATATTGCCTAAAGATAAATAAGCGTTTTGAGTCGTTTCTACACGAGACGGTTTGCATAAACACTTATTGAATGCATTCAATACAATCAGTTCACACCTGAAGCCATCGATGTCCTCAGTACTGCCATCTTACGATCGCAGATAAAATAAACAATACTCGAATACGATTAAAAAAACATGAAAAGTACAGTATTTTCTAAAGTAAAAATATGTGATTCACTAATTTCATTTATAAATCACTAAATTTTAAACCACTACTAATAAATAGAAAAAAACTTTTGTCTGGAATTTCAATTAAATATTTGATATTTTTTAGTGTATAAAACAATAAGTATCTAGTAAAAAATTATAGTATAAAGTAAAAAAATCCTGCACTAATCCATCTTGGATCGACATGGGCGAATATGCCCCAACTTATTGGGAAAGCAATGCGTCTGTGATCGACTTTTGATGGTACTTCTGTTCTTTAAAGTTACAGAAGTAAACGGGCGGCAGGTACCACTGCTATTAGACGCTGTGTCATCGTTTGGCGCTTGATTTTGATTTAATAAATGGATACGTATGCATCCGCGATCGTCTTCAAATGGGACTTCAGTTCTTTAGAGTTAGTTACAGAAGCACATAGGCGGAAACTCCCACTACTATCAGATGGACTGCATGATCGTTTGGTGCTCGATTTTAACATAAAAAAGTGGATAAGTGTCGTTCCACGGTAAATTACATCACAAAGCTTTGTATTGAAACAAATTAACTGAAACGACTGAGAAAGAAATCTAATCTTTTCGCGCGGGAAACTCAAGTCGAGCCCATTTATTAATTAACCCGGTCTAGACGAGGGGCATTACAGACCGTTAGCAGTCCGTATTCACTAAATACGAGAACACAGCTACTGTAGAAGTTAGGAAAAGGGTTGTGGTAATTAGTGGCACTTTTGAGACATTGTCTGTTTACCGTTAGACGCAATGTTAACTACTCTTTCAATAAAACTATGTTAGGAAATTAACATAGTACGGGGTGGATATCATAGAGAAATATGCTTTATTTTAGTACAGGTGATTTTTGATATGCAATATTAATTGGCGCGCCTTGATCATAAGAGTAACTTATATGGACTGATGGCAAACGTACCGCTCTCTTACGCAGCCCTGCTCCCTACTCTACTATTGGAACAAATTCTTTCCGCACGTTTTCTAATAAAGTAATGCGCTATTCTGAAAAGTAATAATTCTGCTCATTAAACTCTCGTCCTTCAGATTCAGTTGGATTTTATCTTACATTTTACACATTTACTACAATGATACTCAACATTTTCGTATAGTATAATTAAATTACGCGAAGAACTGGCAAATATCTACTTAGTTTAAGTTCGTCATAAGAATATTACAAAGATACGTCACTGCCCTGAAACGTCCTTCAGACGGTCACAGTTTGTGATCCAATTTAGTGTATTAGATACCTGTCTGTCTATACAGTTTTACCGAAATGTAGCCATACACTGTAACTAACAAACATTCGTTTTGTTTCAAACGTAATGGAAACTTTCAAGTCGCAATCTACAATATTGGTACTATACGATGCCAGTGGGAATTTCCAAGGTACGTATTAAGCTTACTGCTAAGGTTAGGTACTCGCTGATAAAACGTCAGCCATAAGGGCAAAATGTACTAATACAAAATGGTTAGGGTTACGTGTTTGACTTAAAGATCGTTGTCAAATTGTTTACAGGCCCTCATTGTTTTATTTTTTTAAATCATATAGTCCATCTGATGTGTGGTCATCGCCGTCTAATGACTTCTGTAATCAACCCTGAATAGGACTGAGTTCTACATGAGTTCAATCACAGATACATTGCTACGATAGGAACGATTTCTTTTAATTATAACTCTCATTTTCACACCCCTAATACCAGAACATAGCCGCGGTTGATACTGTTGTTATAAACTATATCTATCTTAGTAATAGTCAAAATAGAGTCAAACCGCAAACCTTTGTTTGCCTATTTTCTGTTTATTTTGAATATTTGGAAAATTTATTTGGAAAATTTGGAGGAGTTAAGTTAACCAATCCGGTAAGATTGCCTATAACCAATCCAGAAGCAGGAGTTTGCGTTAACTTCTTAACTTTTTTGTGTATCATATTTATTCAATACAATTTTTCTTTTGTAATGTTTAAGAGCGCCTACTTGCTATTGCGTATGCGTTATGCTGTTACTAGAGGAGCCTTTTACTATTAAATGCTTAATATAGGACCCTTCGAGTGCCGACCGATCTCTCAACCATGCGAAGGGTATACATTGCCAAAATAACCAATTCATGAAAACAAGTATGCTATGGCCGCTAATACTCTTTATATGTACCGTATTTATTCAATAATATTTTTGTTCACAACCCGTTCAGAGCACCATCAGAGCATGTACGCTGGTGCTTTAGGGATTCTACATCATCGAATGCCAATCAATAAAGCAAACCGATCGTTCGACCATGTTACGGGTAAGGATGTTAGCCGCAAAACTGCCTCGTGCATCATTTACCTTAGCGGGGTTGCGGAAGCGGGCGAAAGCCTCGGGCGGGTCGCGCGCCGCGGCGCTCACCTGAATGTCCGACGGCGCGCTCATCGACGCCAGCTGCTCCTCGGCTACCAGCCGCCCGTATAGCGGCACGTGCCGCCTCTCGCCGCCGGCGGCCTCCGGCATTCCGCCGCCGACCACGCCCACTGAAACAACGAAACATTTATCATTTATGTTTGGTATGCTGTTTATGAATACATACGTCATAACGTAATATTCTTATTATGTTAGAAAAGTAGCAAATGAGTACGCAGGCCACCTGACTCTAAGTAATCGCTGCAGCTTGTACACAGATACAACCTCAAACAGTACTCATTAATAGATTGAAATAGTACTTCTACCGGCTACAATTACAAGTGAGGTGACCATCTTAACCTTCAAGAATAGCAATAAATCTATATACATACAAGACTTTCCTTCTGTTTGAAGTTAACCGTAGATATTCATAGCGTGTAAAGGATACTTAATATCAGCGAGCCTGCATGGTCATTTGTTACTCTACTAACATTTAACTTTGATGGTATATTGTAACGGTATCGAATAAGTGTAAGATCAATGCCTAAGTAATAAGGATACGATATAATGCGTAGGTAAAACAGGAATTCAAGATATTGCAGCCTTCGAAATAAAGTAAATCATATTTGCTCCAAGTAACGTTAAATATCAGTTTGCGGCAACATGAACAAAAGCCAATAGCCCTATATTGTGGCAATCGTTGGCAGCCTACACGTTGTAGGCGTTTATGGGCGGACGAGGCCACTTACCCAGAATGGATACAATACCAATCGAATGGATATTCAAAAACACAAACACAAGATAATGGTGTAACTGTTTACTTTGGGAAAAATAGCCCTTTCCACGATAACGTCCGTCGAGGAATTAAAGGTTTATTGTACGTACTGAATGCTGAATGTTTGGTAAACATTTGATCGGTAGGTATAAACGCGTGTTTGGTATAGATATGTGGCTTCTTCCTAATGTTACTTAAGACTAAACGTACGGTTGTATACAACTTAGGCCGTTAGGTGAGGTCAATAACAAATGGTAAGAGGTCACTGCCGTTAATGGACATATCTAAACGACTTCATAGAATCTAACTTCATACTCCTGAGGGCTGTAATAGGCGCCTCATGTAAGTAAGCTAGCAACCTAATTTACGATTCGCTTAATAGTACAAATAAATACGGCTGGGGTACACCCCGTCGAACAATACAGATTGTACTTTCTTGCTACATTAGTATTTGTGTTTTGGTTATATTTGTAGCCTTTCCTTGAGGTAAGGGAATACAAATATTATAGTTGTATACAGTTAGAAGCCTGATGGGCCGGTCGAGAGACGCATGTCAATCGATTCGGATGCCATAGTTCAAATTTCCATGTAAACGAGCCACATTCACCTTGCCATCGCCCACGCGGCTCGAGTTTCGAAGGTTTAGTTGGCGTCGTGTGAATCACTATACAGTATAGTATGACTCGTATCTTAAACTCCAGTAGGTACGTGGTACAATCGCTTTCCAAGAAAATTGGCGTTTTATTAGCCACGTGAGAATTTATATGTTCATATGCTTGTTATGAACATTTATTTTATGTTTTCGGACATTTACGCATTACTTTTCGAACACGCAACTGGCAACACATTATACTCTTACAAACGTCGTTCGTAACGCAGTGTAGTTAATTTATAGTACGCATCCCAACTGAAAAACTAGCGACCTTCCTGAATGAGGAGCTGTGGCCGAAGGGAGTTCTGGTCCAAAAGTTCCGTGGACGGACAGGATCCCCGGAAGTCATCAAACCCGCGTCTCACGTCGCCGCAAATACGTGGCTTAGTTATAAGTATATATTAATATGTATGTTAGTCCGTAAGGTATACATGATATGGACCTCTGTATTCAATTATACTTTTGTATCTTTGTTTATATTGTATGAACTAAATGATGATGATTATTATTATTATTATTTCACTCACAGAACATAAATTTGACTAGAGAAGTGTGATTATCTACTTTGCGTATACGAATTTCTAATTAACCGGATTCTAAATAGTAACATTCATTTTTGAACGCCTTTCTATTAACAATACAGTAAATAAAAAACCTATGTGTGATATAGTGAAGTGTAATAAAAACTCTTTTGTATAGCAGATAGTCGGACGTTTGGTTACTTTTTGTTATCTTTACAATAAATACAGCGTTTGGTTTCTATACAAGTTGATGCGCGATATCTAACTCTTAATTGTTTAATGGCTTTAATAAAGGTCTGTAATAATAATTAATAACTGGCATCTCACATAAATAACAAGACCAACGGATTGAGATACACATTTAACATTTGGATCTTTAAAAATGTGCACTGGTTGATTACATTCAATTTACGATATACCACCGTGGATTCCAGTAAGCTAAAGACAGCCAGTAACCAGTAAGAAAGTTAAAAGAGGGAGAAGTATAGTTAGACCGGGAAGGTACCACCGTCGCCCTCATAATCCGCCGTAAAGCATTAGATGTGTTTCAGTTGGAGAAGCGCGGTTGCTGGCTACATTGAAGCGCGGCGATCGTCTTAGTCCTCAGGAGTATCAACGCATCTACGTCTAACATCTGGTGCTTTGCATTCTCGTTTGCTACTCTTCTCTCATAAAAAAACGATATTTTAAAGATCACAGGCTATCTTCTCGTTCCAGTTGTGCTTTCTGTGTTCACGTCAGCCTACTGTAAAATGCATAGACAAACCCAACTTTAACAGAGGTTAGCTGGGTTCCATATTTTGTTAGTTGCAGATGTCAACCGTTGGCTAGTTACTTCCATCTTAATATAAAAACTGCATCTGTTACCAAAACAACGCAACCTTAAAATATTAAGGAGCAAAGATTAAAGTAAAAGATTATAATAAAAATTGTTTTATTAAATCACTCAACCAATTTGGCTTTCACAGTTTTGTAACGCAAGGTGTTAGAGTGAACTTTGCTGCTCTGGTAGCAGAGGTCGCAGACAAGTTAATTCAGTCTTATTTATGTACCGTCTGGCACGACGTGACATTTCATAATAAAACACCACTGTTCGGCTCACTCGTTTATTTCAAGGCGACTCTCGCCAACAAAGTTTGTTGAACGTCTCCTAACTTCGTTTTTACTTTGTAACCACTTGCTTAATTTATGACTTAAATTTAGGAACCGATTTTTGTATGCTCGTCCGGCAACAGGTAGGCCATAGGCATTGAAATCTAAATGCTACTTTGTTGAAAAGCTATCTATTGCATTTTACTGTCGGTATGAGTGTCGCCATTTTCCACTTGCGACACTACAAAATAAATAAACAAACAGTTACTTCTACATAACATATTTAGAGTTTTCGAACGAAAGTTAATTTCAAGATAACACCTTAACACGTTGACCGCCAATAGGATTTTAGTAAATTGTCCAAAAATTGTTTTCTCGTTTTTATTTTTTTTTTAATCTAATAGGTCGAAATAGAGTTATCTCACTTGTTTTGAGGTGATTTATTGTATTTTTTGATGTGTCACCCACCAGTAGATGACACGGCGCCAATGGTAAAATATTATAGACAGGCGCATGACCGACGTACAAAATAACAAGCTAAAGTCAGATATGTCGTATCAGCCAGTTTATTCTTATTTATAATTAATACTTTCGACACAAAGAAACTTTCATACATACTTGTAATTATCACTTTCGATATACACAGCCATTTTCGGTTTTAAGAGAATAAAATTACGAAATAAAGTGCACGCCGTGACAGCAGCAAAGCGTGACTTTTCTTAACACGTCATTAATCAATCGATATTATGTGCCTATATGTATTTTTGCCTTTATTAATTAATGACCTCTCATTTCTGCATAAAAACATGTCATGTCGACATAAAATTTTGCAAGCTATACAATAGCATCCTTTCACTTGAAATAATATTAACGTTGATACCTATACAAAATACACTGTTTTATTACCCTAATTTAATCATTTAACAACGTAAGAACATTCCTTTGATTTGAAAGAAATACAACAAAAAATTGCTTATAAGTGATTATGAAGCAATATATTAAACGACTTTATTAATATTATATAATTGGTTATCGCTAAGATAAAACAATAAATACCCTATAAAATCTAAATTTACTAAAAAGCAGAATTCGTGATTATGAAAAGGGTTTTAAAACAGGGAGGGCAAATAAAAAATACGTATTTCATTTGTAACATCTAAAAATTATTCATAGACCCAGTCAATTTTAGAAATATAAGCTGTACTTATCCTTACATCCCAAAATAAGGCGTAACGTGGGTAAGGAGCCTTAGGATTTATTAAACAAAAATAGACTGAGCTCGTATGATGACGGAGTTTCAAAAAAAAACGACGAAAAAAATAATTTTGAGAAATGAATATCAAAATAACAACTTAGTTTTAAGATTTTCATCATTGTAAATATATTAATAATAAATTACAATTACAAAAATGTAATTTATACAAATTATTAAATCTTTAATCTTGTAGATAAGTATGTAAGAGTATGCGACTCTGCATCGACTATAGTATATCTACCATACTATACAATACCGCTTCGATACAACAAATAAACAAAGGACCAGTGGTCGCACACAAAGCTCGTATCAAGTAAACAGTATTAAGATTAGATCGAGGCCCTTCGATCTATCAAGTTCACACGCGCTCAGTCACACAGTGTTATCGAAAGGAGATGAGAAACAACTGCGCAGTTCGATGTACTTAAGCGATGTTGAATGCGATAGATGCATCTCAGTTTGTGTGAATCATTGTGTGGTTTTTGTCTTTATGCATACAGATTGATCGTTTACTTCGCAGCAATTGTACCACGCTGCTCCAATGTGTATTAGTGAAAATGCAGGTTAGTGGGGTAATCGGGGTGGTATGGGTGTGTGGATTTTCTCCCACTAGGTTGGGTCCACTGGGAGGTTTAACGACTACTATTGATAAAACTTGGATAGAAGGTGTCCTCCGAATCATGGTAGCGCGCATGTAATTTTGCCACTAACGGTTACCCATCCAACTTCGGACCGCCCCCCCCGTAACTTGAAAGCCGCAAAGCAAGACCCACCACATCATTTTTAGTACTGATATAAATTATCATAGTTTACGGTTATGATTTTAATGTAAATGATATTCTATTATACTCGAAAATTGTGATAATGGAATAGTTTTTGTCATTGAAAATCATACTATAACAGGTACAGCATAAGAAAAATACGGAAAAAACAACTCTACAATTGTTTAACGGTAGAAGTCAAATTATAAATATAAAAACATTTACATATTATTATTTAAAAGGACACTCTCTTATAACTTGCTCCCTGCTATTTTTTTCTATATGATAGAATACGGCTATTGTTACGTAAATATTTCAATCCTTCGACGTACATATAAATCTAAATATGTAGAATTGAAGTCTAAACGCCTCAGGTGTTCTTAATTTTTTTTCTAAAACAGCATACTTACATTTTATAAACCATTTGTTTTTTGCTTTAATTGTATAAAACAATCTATTTACAATCTTTAACGTGTTTCTGTGCTTATGAATAGCACTTGAATTCCCTTTCAATTAAAATTATGAACTATTACATTACTTTAATCTTTACAGAAATTTATTGATATATCACAGGAACGTACATTCTCTTGCGATATTTTATATGTCGAATTAAAAAAGTGACTTATATTTTTAGTATGTGCATACGCAACATCGGAAATGTGCGTTTATAAATCAAAATATAAATTCCAGCTCAGGATGTCGAAACTTATTTACATTCTATAAATGCTCACCTCACACCAGACAAGTATGAATGACGCGACAAAGTGCCCAATAAAATATTTTTTGATAATATTGGTAAGACAGACGGGAGATAAACGTGTAAATGATCAACATCCGGATAGGTCGGTGCGCGCCGATGAATGGATGTAGGTATGGAGCCGATTGAAAATCAGGTCGCATCCGCCTATTAGCATTAAGGCCCTGTACACACTGACACGTTTTCACATATTATTATCAGGAAGATAAATAAACACGAAAACTAGAAAACCTCTACGCATTATTCGAACTGATACTAAAATAGATTTTATAAGAAAACTAAATTGAAATGGAAAACCAACTATTATTTTATTGATTCATCGATAAATAACTTAAGGAAATATATGAATAAATTAAAGTTTAAAATTTGTTAGGTCCAGTACTTTAGCCTACTTTTAAATTACAAGTTGTAACTATAGTATAGTTCACTCTTGTTTGAGGTCGAATGTGAACATCAAGTTGTCTGCACGGTTATTTGCTTCACTTCTAACATAAAAACGCTCACGGATTTACGCCGAACTTAATAACAGAAATGAAGGCTTACATGAGGAAGCACGTAGTATTGGTGGTAGAGCCGTTAGAGTTCGCCCGGAGCGGCACCACCGCCACCCTCATAACCCGCCGTAAAGCAATATATTGTTCATGTATTGTGTTTCGGTTGCTGGATACACATTATTGGAGGCCATCTTACTCGTCAAGATTAGGAACGCATCCGCGTCCATCCTTAAATAGAACTTCTGTTCTATTTGGGATTGGACG